>BPLR01017057.1:0-30169 GCA_021605095.1 Caerostris extrusa | reverse complement strand
TTTTTTTTTTTCATTTAAATTTAAGAAAATAAATATCATATGCAGTTGCCAGTTCAGGTGAAACTGAAATAACATAGTAAATATAAAAAGATAGTGGACATTTATAAATAATTTAGTTTTAATAAATTTATTATATCAAATTTTTAAAATATATTTATATGTGTTGAAACAAGATATTGAAAATCTATAAAAACGTTGCACATAAACTGACTTATAAATTACATTAATTAAAATGATAAAATTAATTTTTCTTTATGGTATGTAGGCATGATAGTTATATCATAATTAATGTACGTTGATTGTTTATAAAGTTTCAATGACTAAAAGTAATCATTTAGAACTTCCTTCATATATACACAGCCGTAGGTCCCATACAAATTTATAAATGTATGCGAAGTATATTACTTTTTAATTTATTATTTGTTCGTATTATTACATTATTTATAAAATATTATCTGAAATAAATTTATTTCATTATTTGATACCTTAAGTGAAAACAAATATTGATGCTAATGTATATTTAAAAATGAGCCAAATTAAAAATTAAAAAAAAATAGTTTTAATTTTAGTAAAGTTATTTATTTAAAATATTCTTTTTTGAAATGAAAAAAAGAATTATTCCAGAATTAGATTTATTCTAGAGTTCTTGCTCCTGCGACGTGGACAAATGTGAGTTATTAATTTGTAGAAATTATTAACATTAATATCATCATGATTTAAAACTGCAAGTATAAATATCTTCCATCACCAATACTAAATCCAATACTAAATAATAATTGATACTAAATACTAAATACTAATACTTCAATACTAAATACTAAATACTAATATTTAATACTAAATATTAAATACTAAATACTAAATATTGATACTAAATACTAAATAATAATATTAATACTAAATACAAATACTTAATACTTAATACTAAATAATAAATACTAAATACTAATTCATACTAAACACCCTTTCTTCATACTAACAACTAAATAGTAATCCATACTAATTTCCATTACTTAATACTAATTCTAAATAATAATTCTTCCTAAATACTATTACTCAATACTAACTATTAAATAAATACACTAATTTTTACTAAATTCCTAGGCAATACTAAATGCTAATTCTTAATACTAAATACTAATTCCACAATACTAAATAATAATTCATACTATACTCCCTTACTTAATACGCTACTAAATAATAATCCATACTAAATACCCTTACTTAATGCTAACACAAATACTACATCATACTAAATACTATTACTCAATATTAACTATTAAATAAATACTAATTTTTTACTAAATTCTAAGAGCTTAATGCTTTTTAAATGCTAATTCTTAATGACTAAATATAGTTCTAATACTAAATAATAATTCATACTATACACCCTTACTTAATACTAACTACTAAAGTAATAAGTCATACTAAATGCCACTTACTTAATGCTAACTACTAAATACTACATTATACTAAATACTATTACTCAATATTAACTATTAAATAAATACTAATTTTTACTAAATTCTAAAACTTAATACTAAATACTAATTCTTAATACTAAATACTAATTCCTAATACTAAATAATAATTCATACTACTTTACCCTTACTTAATACTAACTACTAAATAATAATCCATACCTAAATACCCTTGCTTAATACTAACTACTAAATACTACATCATACTAAATACTATTACTCAATATTAACTATTAAATAAATACTAATTTTACTAAATTCTAAAAAACTTCAATACTAAATACTAATTCTTAATACTAAATACTAATTCCTAATACTAAATAATAATTCATACTATACACCCTTACTTAATACTAACTACTAAATAATAATCCATACTAAATACCCTTACTTAATACTAACTACTAAATACTACATCATACTAAATACTATTACTCAATATTAACTATTAAATAAATACTAATTTTTACTAAATTCTAAAACTTAATACTAAATACTAATTCTTAATACTAAATGCTAATTCCTAATACTAAATAATAATTCATACTAAACACCCTTACTTAATACTAACTACTAAATAATAATCCATACTAAATACCCTTGCTTAATACTAACTACTAAATACTACATCATACTAAATACTATTACTCAATATTAACTATTAAATAAATACTAATTCCTAATACTAAATAATAATTCATACTATACTCCCTTACTTAATACTAACTACTAAAGAATAATCCATACTAAATACCCTTACTTAATACTAACTACTAAAATACTACATCATACTAAATACTATTATTCAATATTAACTATTAAATAAATGCTAATTTTTATAAATTAAAACTTAATACTAAATACTAATTCTTAATACTAAATACTAATTCCCTAATACTAAATAATAATTCATACTAAACACCCATAGCAATACTAACTTTACTAAATAATAATCCATACTAAATACCCTTACTTAATACTAACTACTAAATACTACATCATACTAAATGCTATTACTCAATAATAACTATTAAATAAATATTACTAATTTTACTAAATTCTAAAACTATTAATACTAAATACTAATTCTTAATACTAAATACTATTAATTCCTAATACTAAATAATAATTCATACTATACACCTTACTTAATACTAACTACTAAGTAACTTACTAAATAATACTAACTACTAAATACTACATCATACTAAATACTATTACTCAATATTAACTATTAAATAAATACTAATTTTACTAAATTCTAAAACTTAATACTAAATACTAATTCTTAATACTAAATAATAATAACTCAATACTAAATACTAATTCCAATACTATATGAAGTAGTGGGATTATGATCGATACAACATGCAACAACATATCTTCTTGGAATGGCTGGGTCAGCTCTTGATGTAAAACATCTTTCAGTACTTGTAAGAACTAGGGATTTCTTACCCACAACCAGGAATTACTGGCTGGGAAATATGGTGATATTGGCTGCTATTCATGTCTGCTATATCTTCTCAAATGGCCATCAAATGGGCAAATATTGACAGTAGTAGCTCCATTGCGTGACGTCTGTGTGATGTAATGAAACATCTCAAAGCACCAAGTCAAGTCAAGTCAAGATGTAATGAAAATGGTCATGTCTAATTCATTCATTTCATGTAGGTTAGGAAGGACTATGGTAAGTTAAAAATTATAATACTACAGAGCATCTGTTATGGGGATATGATGGAATCTTTCAATCACATGGCACAACATTTTTGAAGATTATATTATCAATTATAAATGATAAATCTTTAAAGTTACAACATTCTTTACAGATTAAAATTATCAATTATAACTGATGCGATAAATCCACAAATCCCAATGACTATTTCTGACTGAAATTGCACTTCAAAAATGTTGAGCTCCTTCAGTTTTAAGAATTAACGCTCTTATCTAGCTTTAAATGGGCCTGATTCGAAGTAATTCGCTCATGCATTTAACTTGATGCCTGCATAAAATGATAAATAATGAATTGTCTTCTCCATTTTCGGAAAAGGTCTACTAAGCAAATGTTAAGTGCTTAATGTTGACCTATGACGGTATTTGCTGATTATGTTGATTTTAAACGGATGCCTTTATAATGACAATTGGGGGATTTACAGTTACCAGTTTGCCTGAGCCACTTCACATTATGACAGATGAAGAATTTAATACATGAAAGGATATTATGCGCATTTTTTTTTATCATAATAACATTAAGAACTGTAATTTTTTTTGCGTATTAAAAATGTGCAGGGGGCCTAATGTGTAGGAGAGGAAATGTGAAGGGGCCTGATGGTCGAGTGGCTAGAGCTCTGGCGCTCGGTACTACAGGTTTCGGGTTCGAATCTGGCAGTGCCATGGATATTTGTAGTGGTTTTGGAATCCACTTTAAGCCGTATATCTCGATCTAATATGATCGTAGAGCGCTGTGGGGTAGTGTTACTCGCATCCGTAGTATATCTTCAAAGCTACACGTGCTCTCTGGGTAGTACTAAATGAGTAACAGTGATGCAGCCTTTGCCTATGGCATAAAGATTAACTTCTGCATTGCCAGCTGCATTAGAAACAACAACAGAAAGTGCACGCAGTATTCAATAGTGTTTTTATATTCAAAATTTCGTTGTGTGAGCGATATCCATCTATTCATTTCGTGGAAATGTCTGTAACATCACTCTACGTCATTAATATTTTGAATTATTTTTCCTCGTTTTACTCTCCATTTCCACAGTGATTATTAATCTTCAAGCTGAATATCTGTAATCCACACATATTTTTTTTTTCATTGTTTTTTACTTTCGTACAAAACTTTGGAAACACCTTGTATTTAAATACTTGACAAAAAATGATGAGACTTTTTGATTTGAATTCTTATTGTTAAAATTTCTCTTGCTTTACTATAGAAAATAATCAGGATAATCATCAAAATATAGATACAATTTTCCCATTTGTCTCTTTATAATTATAGAAGACTTGATTGCATCAATAAAATTCATATAATTGCTTCATATTAGTTTTCGTTTCTTCTTTTTATTATTGAAACATATTAATTACGTTTACAGCTTTTATTATCCTGTAGTTATTACAGAAAAGAGAGTAAAATGGTATTTTTATAATGAATTGTGATAATGGCAAAAGAGGAAACATTTTTCTGGTCTAGCAATAGTCAAAGAAATGTTTAAATTTTCAAAATGAAACATATATTCAGATTTGATAATGGAATATTCTACCAAAATATATCAATGCAATCATATTTTATATTTTATGCTCATGTAGCATATTTAATTCCCTATTTACAATATTATTTTAAATAATACTTTTTGAACAGTCAGGAATGTAAGATATTTATTTTTAGGTGACTGAAACAAAGGTTCAGTTTTTCTTATTAGTAACTTTAAGTGTTCATGCATATATATATAAATTTGTGAAATGTGTACACTTTTTTAAAAACCTTTTTACACTTTTTTAAAATTTTTTACTAATTTTATTTATAATCTTGAGTTTAAATTTACTTTCTTAAATAAAAAAGCAATTAGAGAAATGATGTTAACTTTAAAAATATTATTCCAAAATTAATTTCGAAAATTCATGACATTGTCTTCTAGTGAAAAACAACAAAACAATTTAAATTAATAAAAATAAACAATTAATAAAAAAATTAAATATCGAAACTCAAGATTGTTCGCAGTTGTATTACCTTTTTGATAAACGATTTGTGAAATTTTTACACAATTTTTTACAAATAAATAATAAAATTTTTTACTCTACAACTCAGGTTTTTAGGTAAATGCGCTTTGCTTTAAAATTTTTCATTAAATTTATTTTTAAAAACATGATTTTTAAATTTACTTTTACAAATGAAAAGTAATTACTGCAATTATATCAACTTTTAAAAATAATCGTTATAAAATTAATTTTTACTGTAGAAGAAATTCTTAGGTAAAAACAACAAAACAAATCAATTTATAAATAATAATTTAAAAAATAATAATAAATAAAAACATTTTAAATATCGGAACACAAAATGTTCCCTCCCGCTAGTGAAAAAGTCCGGAAAAATACTACCTTAAACGAAAAGTAATTACAGAAATTATATCAACTTTTAAAAATATAGTTTTAAAATTAACTTTGAAATTCATGATATTTTCTAATAGTAAAAACAAAAAAAAAATAAATAAAGTAAAATAAGAAAAAAATTAATAAAAAGCTTTCTAAACATGAATAAAAATATTTTTAACATTTAAGATCAAGATGTTCGCCGTTATACTAAATTTCTGATGAATAATTTGTGAAATATTTTGCTTTTTACGTTACAATTCAGTTTTCATGTTAATGCGATTTGCTTTAAAATTTTTCATTAAATTTATTTTTAAAACCATGATTTTAAATTTATTTTAATAAATGAAAAAGTAATTACAACAATGATATCAACTTTAAAAAATGATAGTTATAAAATTAATTTTTACTGAAGAAAAATTCCTTGAGTAAAAAACATCAAAACAAATAAATAAATAAATACAAATAAAAAAAATTATAAAGAAAAAAACATTTTAAATATCGGAACACAAAATGTCCTCTGCTAGTGAAAAAAGTCGAGAAAAATTTGTCCTCACGCTTCAAATATATCACTATGTCCGTTGCAGCTGAGAGAAAATAAGCACGTAAAAGCTTTCAAAAGTGCTGAAATCTAATTTGCGACTTACTTTTTGATAAATGATTTTCATGCCCAAAAACTCAGAGTAAGACGCGGCTTTCCGAGTAGGGATCTTTACGTGGAGTTTCTGTGTTCGTGTTCTGTGTAATATTTCCTGTTAAAATTTTAGAGTTTTAAATAAATGGCTGAATAAAATATAAAAGTCTACAATGAAATTAAAAATAATATTTATCACATTTTTAGCCTTTCTTGTAAAAAAAAAAGAAAAAAAAATCAACTAAATCTTTTAAGTGCACTTGATTGAGTTATGAAATAAAAATTAGCTATGTTGCGCAATTTATTTCATAATATAATTTTAACTTTATTCAGTTTTAATATAAAAAGACGCAATAATATTTGATTTATTTTATTGCAATATTTAACTATATGTATATTTAAAATATTTTTTTAATTTAAGATTTAATATTAAACAAAATATTTAGTTAAAAACTATAAAAATTTAAATAATGAATAATAATTAAGTTAATGAATAATTGAATGAATAATAATGGTTAATGAATAATTAATGAATAATTAAGTTAAATAATAACTTAATTATTCATTATTATTATTCTTTATGTGAATAATAAGATTTTATTATTTGTTTAAAATTCTATATTTTTGAAATGCTCATATTATAGGTCTAGAACAGTGTGACCAATTAAAATACAAGGAGCTCAGGTTTGAATTCATTAGTGACTTCGGACTAGGTCTCTGGAGTTTGTATCTTTTTCATCGACAATCTTGTGGTCCTGTAGGAGTTTTCGTGGTTTTCCCATACACACGCAAACGCAACGCCCAATTTAATAAGGTTCTTTTCCTAAAAGTTTCCTAGGAAAAAAATTCCCTTTGTCATTCATGATTGATTAATCGAGGAGTATTTTGATGTACTCAATGAATAATGATAAATTGTAATAATGTAATAATATAATTATTGATTAATAGCAATATTTTAAAATACATTTCATAATATTCCGTTGAATCACTATAATCGAAATTATATTTTCAACAAAAATAAATAAATAAATAAATCGAAATATAATTATAAATGAATAAATTGAAATTACATTTTTCAACAAAAAATAATAAATAAATAAATCATAAAGACTAATTAAAAATAAAAATAAATAGATGATTTAAAATTAATTTGATAAAATAGTAAGAAAATTACTGTTTCAAGTTTTATTTATATGAATAAGCGATCAGGTAAAAACAATTTACTGATATAAATATTAATCTAGGTACTCTGCGTTGCAAAAAAAAAAAAAAAACACAGAAAGGCAATTATTTTTTTCTGAATCATGTCAGATTTCTGTAACATTATTGAAACTCTAACAATTAGAATTTGTCAAAATTAACATAATATTTGGAACAAAATAATAAAAGCACTTTCATAAATGTCCTTCAAGAATTCAGATTTATGAAATATGCTTGGAATATTGAATAATTGAAGAAAATAATGGGCCGATTCTTTATGAATGTATTGCAGTATATACGATACCATGCCAATCACCAATTCAATATCTTAGATTTTCATATAACAATGAATTAAAATGGTTTCCTTACGACAAAGCCTTTTCGTTTCAAAAGACCACAATACTATAGAAATAATTGAAAGTTGGGCATCTTTTATGAACCAGCAATACTAAAATATATATTGAGTAAGGAAGGTATACAATGCATTGGAGTGAATGAACTTATTGTTTAGATGTTTCTACGTTTTCAGTTTGGATTGGCTTAATAACTGTTTAATAAAAGTATTGTTGAATTTGCAATCAGTGACATCATCATTTTCCTTTACCTAAAGACGGTGATTGCATTCTAACATATTTCCGATTTTGAAATGTTGTTATTGTTGTAACCCTCCTCAGTGTCCAGCAGCTTGGGACCGACAACCCATAAGTAGTCTACTCATGGATAGGAGGAAAGGGCAGCTTCTGTCGTGATGGAGCATACGTAGGTAGAAGTCTGACTTGGCACCAAGTCTTTGAAGATGGAAGGCAGGCCTTCCTTCTACACAGCATTTTCGTATCTTGTGGGAGAAAAATCCGTTAAACTTCCACCAGGTATTCCAGATTACCGAACATCACAAACGCCATCGAGGTTACTCGTTTTGAAACAGTGTCTACAGCAACGTCGCCGGGTGATTGAATCTCAGCCCTAATGCTCACCTGCGGCGCACGTTACCACTAAGCCACGGGTCGTGCAGTTTGTGAAATGCAAAAGTCGTCATTGTTATATTTTTTATATTGCAGTTAGAAGAATTATATGCACCTTACCGAAGCTTGAACTTAGATAATGTGCATATACTTTAGCAAGCATCTTAGTAATCTTAACCCATGGAATCAAATTTGTTGTAGATGAATGGTGATTGAAAAATAAAATTATGTTTTACATAGAACCATTAATAATTTTTTTTTTTTTGTATTACTTATTTTGATCACTAACTTTTTTTTTTTGAAATGCTCTCTTTGCATAGTATTTATCAGAAATTAATTTCAAGGCACATATGAATCCGTCATATTTACCAAAAAGTTTTTTTTATATTATAATTTGAAAAAAAAAAGTATTGAAATAAATTAATTATAGAGTAAATTATTAAAAATAAATGTATAAAAATTAGTTTCAACATTTTTATAATAAATCCAATTTTATATGAGATATAATATATATTTTTAAAATTTGGGTAGCTCTTTTCTATAAATGTTTTGTAATTTTTATCACCAAATTCTATATTAAAACCATTAAAAAAAAAAATCTAATTACTTGACAAATAGTATCATAGATATGTATCATATTTAGAATTACAAATTTAGATGATACATTACTTAACAATATATCAGAATATCAGTGGTTTACAACATGTAATTTATAAAATAAATATGAATAGACATGATATAGAAATATGTAATTATTAACGTATACTAGAATATTTCTGTGCAAAAGAGAATATCTCGTAATATAAGGTAACCTAAAGAAATATCCCTCTTAAGATATGATATTAACATTTTTGATATTATAAAGGTCTTTTTGTGAAAATGTGAAATATTTGAGTATAAAGGCTCACTGAATTATACTTCAACTATGTAGCAAATATAATAATACTGAGATAATGAGAAATTCCTAAAGAGAGGAACGAAATTTAGAACGACATTATAATTTTCAATCTTCTAGTGGTAAGTGATTCATGATAAAATCTGGGTTAAGTTTTAAAAGTTAGAAATATCATTTCTCTTAACAACCACAATGTGGTTTGCGATAAAAATAATAAAACTATTAAATAAAAAAATTAAAACAATTTTTTTAACAAATTTAAATTTAAATTTTAAACCATTTAAAAAATTTTAATTTTAATTTTAAACCATTTAAAAAAATTAAAAATAATTAATAATTATATAAAAAAATTAAAAATATTTATAACTATTTTGAGTTTTATACATTTAAGAATCAATTGATAATAATCTATTATGCATAAATAGTCCGATCATATTTTATAGAGATTTGTTATTTCAAAATTATTTTTTCACATATGACTAAAACACATTTTAGATTAATCTATATAACTATACATTTATTATCAAAAGACGATTTGCTATTAAAAATATTTTATAAAAATTCAACAAAAAATTTAATTTCATTTTTGAAAAAAAACTTGAATAAATTAATTTGATTTTGTAGAAATCTAAAATATTGTAAATTAAAAATAGTTCTTCTTAATCTTCTTACATATTTTAAAATAAATATTCCATATGTGTTTCCCCAAATGACTATATATTATTTTAAATTAACTAAATTTATTAAATTAAATTTTATGATTAATAAAAAAAGTTCAGAAAATTTAATTCAAAATTTTTAAATAAACTTATAAAAAAAATACAATAAGTTAATTTCTCACAAAATCTACAAAACATTCCTCCTAATATAATAAATATTTCTCAACTATTTTGTGGAGTTATAGAAATGTGAAAACACTTTTATTAATTTTATTAATTAATTAGAAAAATTTTCTTTGCAAAAGAAATTTATTTTAATGTTTATTACATAATCTTATTCATTAAAGTAGACATTTATATATATATATATACAATAAAAATAACGCTTTATTCTTTTCATTTTTTTTTTTTTTTAGGAAATATAGCATTTAATGCATATAAAAAGAAAATTTCAAAATTTATGATTCAGAGCATTATTTTAATTAATTGTAGGTCTATTTATTTCCCCATATTAACATAAAGGGAACATGAGTTAATATATTCTCGAAGTTAATTTTATTTTATCACCATAAAAATAATATAGCATTTTTAAAACATACAATATGAAAAAGACGCTTTATTAAAGGGATTCGAATGTACACATATATTAATAAAATAATTAAAAAATTTAACGATGACCATCGGATTTGAGAAGTCTTTTAAATTGTGTCAAAACATTTTGATAATTTTAGATTTTAATAATATTTTTATCACAGTTAAATGAATTTTTTTAAAAACTAAGAATTTTTTAATTTATTACTATTATTTACTAAATAGTAAATATCTCTATGTGATATAAATCAGTCGGTCAGCTGTTTTTGTGTTTAACTTTTGAAGCAAAAATACGTTTTCGCTGTAAATAATAATAGTCGTTTCTGAAATAAAATGTTAATAATTCATCTAATATAATCATTATTCTAATCATTATTTTCTATTATTTATTTAATGAAGAATAAACATTATTTTAACATAAATTTACATAAAGAATTATTAGAAATAAATTATGAAAAGAACTTCATGTATATGGATGTCATTATCATTTCTTATTGTTAAATATATGAAAATGATTTTTTCAATATTTTTTCGAAAACTAAATATTTAGCTAATAATTTAATTATATTTACGTCATTTGGATACAATTCTGAAATTGAGCCTTTTCTAAATGATCTAAATCACTTTTTTTGAAACCTTTTATAACCTATCATTAACGACGACCGTCATCGTTAAAAGAAACCTATCATCTATTATGTGGAACGATAAACATTCGTTTTATTGCAGAAATTGATGAAAATATATTTGTTAGGATAGCTAGGCAGATATATGCTGCGCAAATCAATTTTGAAAGAAAAAAAATCAATATCTATTGTTGAATATTTTTATATAATTTTTCTTTCGATATAAAATTTTGATTATTTCAAGTAAAATATTTTTACTTTAATTTAAACTCCTCTGAAATTACCCTTCTCCCCTTTAAATTGGTCTGACTTGACCTCTTGCAAATGTTTCACACAATCGATTGTCAAAATGTACAAAATTTTAGCAAAGTGGCATTTTTTTATATTAAAAAATGAGATTAAGGTACTAAATCATTAGGTATACATATAAGTATTTTATAATGGAAACGTAAGTTAGGGGATATAAATACATTTTTATAAATTATGTGTGATAAAATGTATTGGATGTCTACTGATTTAAATATAAGAACTAAAAGTTGGGATTATATACTAACAACATCTTAACATAATGTACTAAAATTAAAGATGGTGTCCCATACATAATGAATGGATGACCTAAAATCACCAATTTTGAACAACATTATAATAACAATAATATTTTTACTGGACCTGAAAACTTGTAAATTATATTTAGAACTATTACTAAAAAGTAAAATTTGGTTTACTGCAAAATCAAGGGGATAACATAGTTGAACAAATGTTTATAGAAACATAGCTTCAAATGTTTAACACATTAGACCCTTCTTCTAAATTAAATTTTCCCAAAACATTTTATTTTTAATTTTAATAAAATAAAATTTTAATTTTAATAAAATAAAATTTTAATTTTAATAAAATAAAATTTTTAATTTTAATAAAATAAAAATTTTTTAATTTTAATAAAATATGAACAAAACTTTTATATTTTATTTTAGGTAAATGATACTTTAGATTATTTATATTTATAATATATGCAGACAATTATTTTTAAACATAACATAATTTAAAGTAAAAATTCATTTTTATAAGATTGCAACAATTTGAAAACGACAAGCAATATTTTTTTTGTAACAATCAATGAATTTATAATTTTTTTTTTACCTTATTTGTATTACGATGAATATACCAACATTTGTTCGAAATTAAAAAAATATTTCATCTTATAAAAACTAGTATTTGTTAATATTTAAAACTACATATTACACAATTACCTTCATTTTACATTAATATAATAATATTTCTCAAATAATTGTCTTTTTATGAATGTTTGGATTAGAAAATTACTTATTTACTTGTCATGAAATAAAATTAATATTAAGTAAATGGTTTTTAAAATAATGAATTTTCTTTTATTTTTATCATAATACTATAACGTAATACTGTTTTGTCTCTACTATTACACCAATGAATAAGTGTTCGATAGATTTTTTTTTCTAATTAAAATCAGCATTTTTATAGCAGTATATTTTTTAAAATCCCAACCATCATTTTCATAAACTTCACTTGTCTAATATTCTACGAAATCCAAGTAAAATTTTGTTAAAATTGTAAGATTAAATTATGGTTGAACAAATTTTGTTTGACACAGAAAAATATTTTATATTTTGTTATTTTAATGAACAATAAAACCAAAATAATAGTATTAAAATTAACTAATAAATTAAATACAACTGAAGTCTGAAAATAACACTTATAAATAATATCACTTTATAATATTATTTTGAATGAGATGGTTCAATCATAAATTCGCCTTAGGTTCATACAGATAATAACAAGTTCTTAAATTTTCAAGATTTTATAAATTTCTTTTATTAAATGATGTATTAATGGTTCACACTTTTAACATTGCTGCTCTATATTTCTATTCTGAAATATATTCAAACTTTTATTAACGTTTTGAGAAAAGCTTTGGATTTGATGAAAATGAAGATCTCAGAATTGAGAAAGACATCAAAGCCCTTTTTTACTTTTTTTCCAGAACGTTAAATGAAATTTCTATTTTAAAACACAGATCTTCACAGTCCATTTTAAAATCTGGATTAAAAAGTCCTTTAATTAAATTACAAGTAATGAACGAAAATTACACAAACCATTATTAGTTTTAAATTATTTTAAATATTATTCAAAACAGCATTAATTTTAAAAAACAACTTTTGTAATTTTAAATTTTTATTTTTTTTGTAAATACATTGATCTCCAAAAGATTTCAGGACAAATTTTGCTGAAAATTTTCTGTTAAAGAAAAACTCGTGACTTACATAAATATGATTAAAAAAAATTATACACTGTATTACTCTTTTGAAGTATTGAAATTTATGAAATCATACTAATACCAACAATATTTTAAAAGTATTGGTAAAAATCCTTACACATCTCCTAATTTTTTAATGAGATGAATCGATCAAATATTTACCTTAGATAAAAGAAAAATATTTCATGCTGATAAGAAACACGAATAAATAGCACACTTTTCATTAATCTATGTTTTGATAAACGTTTCTTTTTTTTAAATTTTGGTACGAATCTAGTGTATTTAATTAAAAAAGAAATTACTTTAAAATTGTATTAAATGTCAACAGGGAAAAATCTGTACTGAAAAATGCATTATATCTAGAAGAATGGATACATGTTGTTTATTAAACCCTTATGACTTCAATTTTTTCAAACAAATCATCCATTTTTCTTTTTCTACCAAAAATTAGCTTAGAAAGCAATGTAATTTTGCATTTTATAATTTATTCAAGCAATTTTATGCAAAATAGTATTAAATACAAAAAGAGAATTTATAATGAACATTTAATTCAATTTTTTTTTCAACCTTTTGAGTTTGCAATTATAAGTTACACAGAAAATAGACTGTATGTCAATTTCTGAGGGCAATTGGTACAAGCAAATTATTACCTTTTTTAAATAAATAAATATAATTAAAACGAGGATATTACATTTTTTGTCTTAATATCAATCTGCTGATATATTTGCATTGTATATATGATCATTATTTATTGAATTTGATTTGTTGACTTTATTATATTTTTGTGTTGGCATATTTTAAGATATTTTTATTATATTTTGCTTATATTTGTTATATTTTTTATTATATTTTTTTATTATATTTTTGTTATTTTTTTTTATTATATTTTTGTTATATTTTTTTAATCAAATGGTCGTTTAATAACCTAACTTATTTTTTGGATTTAAACAATATTTGAAGAAAAAAATTTATTAATACCAATAAAAACTTTAAAAATAATATTAATTACTTTATATCTTTAAAAACATTTTGTTTCAAAATTTAAACTACAGAAAATTAAGCTGTAGCAGTGTTGCTCCAAGTATTCAAGCAATTATATTTTATCGTTTTTAAATATAATTCCTTAAAAGACTTTCTAGAAAAGTTTTTCTTGAAGTTTAGGTTAACCTTCTTTTGAATATTCTGGAAACTATCACTATGTTACAAAATTTTATGTCAGTGAAACAAAAATAAGAGTGCATTTCTAAATACTGAAACTATCATGATGAAATAAATTGCTGTTAATTAATCACCCACCCAATCAGCCATCTGCTTTATATATGTCTTATTACCTTTATTGATTTCACTTTGTTTTTCTGACTGTTATTCATTTTTAGATATAAATTCAATTAAGCACTCATGCTGTGTGTTGGCATTCATTTTTTTTCTGTGTTGACCTCACAATCAGTTCTAATTTGCCATCGTGTTTTTTGAGAACACAAGGCAGAAATTTCAATTTTTGCTTCGCCTGCTACTAATCTTATTAAGCCTAGTAATTAACAAGATTTTTTATATTATCTCACAGCGTTTCCAGAAATGACAGCTATTTTTTTTTTGCACTTTGCAAAAGAATTCAGCTTTGCCTCAAGATATTTTTTTATGGCATGGCATTTTAAAAAAGAAAGTGGGAAATTTAGTCTTGTTAAATGCCATAAATTGGAACACCAAATAAACTACTGATTCATCATTTTTTTTTCAATTGCCGTATCTAAAATGTCAGCTGATTGTACATAAGTAGTTAAATCGATTATCCAGTAGTCAGATAAATTGCATCTCTATGTTGAATAACAGTTTGTAGATCTTTGAATTTATTAATGTTGAACACCACATTGCAAAAAACTCATATTGAATCACTGTTTGTAAATATACACTAATAAGCAAAACATGCATCATATAAATTCAGAGTTTACAGAAATATACTTTCTCTTAAATAAATTATGCATTTTAATGATAGTATTCCCACTCACGAAACACATAAATTTTTATCATTTGTTTTAAAGTTTTATGAATATTATCTTCATGAATTTCAGAGATTTTTCTGGTTTTTATTCTTTAGTGTTTCTAAATTTTTTTCATATTCTATCATTAAAAAAAAAGTATTGTCTTTAATATCTGAAATGTTATGTATTATGTATTATATAAATATCGTGAATGTGTATTACCCTAAATATCTGAATAAAATTCTTTCATATTATGTTTGAAAAACTAAATAAATACTAATACAGACTTGTTTAGAATTAGTCACATTAAACATTGGACTTTTTGTACTAAGTCTTCTGTTCGTAACCGTATACTGAAGCAAAATGAAAGCATTCTCATGTATATGCCGGAGTGCTATAATAAATATGTTTACGTTTCTTTTCAGCTCGAGGTAAAGGGGCAATGAGGGTTTTAAAACCCCGTGTAAATGCACTTCCTGAGGGCACTCTTTATAATTTGAATGTGGGCAATGTATACAGAAGAAATGCAATGTATATGTATGGATAATCTTTTATCAGCTACATATTTTTGTTGTTGTAAGGAATGAACCAGGCAAAATGCTCGACATATGGATAAAAAACAAAATTAATTTCTAGAAATGTTTCCTGAAATTATCCTACATACTGAATGAACAGTGTTAATATTATAAAAAATATATATAGAATCATTGTATTTTTATTTATTTTATGAATAATTTTATTCACTTCTGGTGTCAATATATCAATAATTTTATTCTTAAAGTATAGTTTATGTGAACAAAGATAAACTATCAACCCCTATATAATTAAACGGCTTCCTTCTCTACTTCAAATTTACCATAGTTTCAAAATTTTTATTAACTCCCTTGGGATTTCTTAGCTCATCCAAAGTTCATAAGCAAAGCGCGCTTACTCAGCAGCTATCTCGCCAAAATTAATTGCGAATTCCGCCAATAAAAATAATGACGCCAATCAGCCGCCAATAGCCGGGCTGAAGAAGTGATTTATATCTAAATGGTTATTGCATCCCGGGACTAGGGGAGCTAATAAAATCATTTTAAATGGAGTCGGGTGCAGAGAATGTTTAGTGGGGTTATATATTAATAACCTATCTTCTTTTCCCTTGAAGGTTTGTGGGGCTGTTAATTATTTATTAGTTTGCGTTCCTCAGCTTTATGATAGCTGCGGCCTGATTGATTTGTTTGCAGTGAATTTCTTCAGCGGGGATGATGTATTCAGTGCGTGGGGTGTATGCAGATGTTGCATTACTGCATTTTCGTAGAAAAAGAAATAAACAGAACAAGTAATATAAAAATTTTAAAGTCAATTCCTACTTAGTCAACAAATTTTTTATTATATTTACTTTTTATTAAATAATTACAATTAATATAAATATGTGTATACATATGATAGAATCACAATATCAAGTGGCAAAATAGAAAGCGAATTTCCTTTTTAAATATGGTGTTGGACTATCATTTTTTGTTTGTTACTATTTATTCGCTTTCTATTTTTGTTTCTAATTTATGAAGCTGTTAGTGGTCTATAAGTTCTCATTCTATCCATCTCTTGTAATGTTTCATTGTGCAAGGAACCTTCCTAGTGAGTTGAAAAAACTGTATTAACATCAAATGTCATCCACTAAAAAGTTTAAAAAATGTAATTGAACTTGAGTGGATGAATAAAAAGTATTTTATTAACGATTGAAAATTTGAAACAAGATATATAAATATATAGAGAGAAAGTGTGAACTAATAGTAGGAATTGAAAACTGCAGTTATTTTTAAAATGTCCATAAATTGCAGCTATGTGTCATGACCAAAAAGTAATCATATAATATTTAATTGATTTTATAACAGGCAATTAAATAAATGATAATCATTTCATGCAATGAAATAAAACAGAAACTGGAATACTTTAATCTTTTCTGCACTATTTTTCAAAAATATTTTTATTTAAATTAGTATTAATTGTGGAGGCTTTTAAGGTAGTTATTGATAGTGCAAAGTTATGAACGTATGGAACTCAACTGAAAATCTGAACTTCACAGAAAACTTTTACATAAAATGAAGGTTATAGGCACATTAAATCTTTAAACTGGGAAATTTATTCATTGTTTTGAAATGCTTTGGAAATTTATTCATTGTTTGGAAACGAACATCAAATACAACAATTAGAATCGTTATCATTAAATTGTGAGAACAACAATGATCAACATAAATACTCCAAAATGTTATTTCCGTTGTTAAGTGATTTACAGGAATCTCAGTTCATCTGATCAAAGCGAAAATATTTAAATGTTCTGGGCAGTGACGGATTTAGGCTTAGGCTTTCGAAGCATGGTCCCAGGGCGGCAAATTTTTAGGAACGCCAAAATTTTAGAGGCGGCAAAAATTTGAAATCGAATTTGTTTTTAATCAACTGTAAGACCGGATTTAAATGATTCTTTTCTTGCTTTGAAAACCTCAAGATATCCTCTATGTTAATATTTAAAGGGAAGAATTATGTTTTAAAAATAATTAATTGTGTAAGTAGTAAAATTTAAAATATCTCCCAAATAGGTACTAAAAATTTTCGTTAAGTATAGCATTTATCTACTAACGTTAGATTTTTCATAAATGTTTCTTAAAAATCTATATGTATCTAAAATCTAATGTAGCTGTTACCTTGGGACTAGGGCACCATCGAACCCAAATTCATCATAGGTTCAGTGATGAAACCATGAATTGTAACTTAGAACAAAATAAATAATAATTTATTTTTTCAGTGGAATTCTAGAGTTACTTTAAAAAACTCAGCTTCAAAGCAAAATAAATATCCTATAATACATTTAATTCAACTATAATTAATAGTATTAATAATAAATAATAATGTTTCTTATTGCTATTTTTTAAATTTTATAAAAAAATATGTACTGGTTTTTAATTAATTTTTGTATTTTGCTCAAATTTTTTATTTTTGTTGATTTGCAAGGCTTCAATGGATTTTTCTGACTAGAAAAGTAAATATTTCTTCTAAATTCTATAATAAATTTAATTAAAATATAATTAATAGTATTAATAAGAACTAATAATGTTTCTTATTATAATTTTTTAAAATTTTATAAAAAGTATGTACTGGTTTTTAATTAATTTTTGTATTTCGCCCAAATTTTCTATTTTTGCTGTTTTACAAGGCTTCAATGGATTTTCTCTGATTTGAAAAGTAAACAGTTCTTCAAACTGAGAGCTTGGAACCGCCTTTTCTCGGTTTCCAGTCAAATTAAGGAAAAAGATTTTGTTGCTTTTATATTTCAGCAGCTTAAACTTAAACTTTTTTGTTGCTGTTGACACGTCTTTCCTTGAACAGAACAGCTGAATTTGCATCTTGAAATTCGAATGAGACACTTTTTAACACAAATTCTAGTTAAAAAAAAAGCTGTTACGGTTAAAATTACAGTTAACAGTTAAAATTACCAGGATTACAACTGTTACCTGTGAAAGGTTTCTCACGATATGTTGTTTGTATGCCATAATAAAATAATTTTAAAAGATAAAAGTACTTCCAAACATAATTCATGATTAAAAACTTTCTGTCAAAAAAAAAGTGAATGTAAATGTTTCTTTATACAATTTTACAGATACGTTAATTTAAAAAGAATATTTTTAAGTTTTCATTGAAACTTAATTGAATATTTTTTTTAGATTATAAATTAATATAAATATTATGAACTATGCATTTTTACATGTAAAATGTACGGAAACAGAAATCTATTTTTTATTTAATTTGTGAAGATAAATATTTAAACTATGTAAATAAAAAAAATAATAATGATTGTTTATTTTTTATGGTAATATTTTCTAGTTTTATTGTTCAAACCAAAAAATACGTTTACACAAATTTACTATCACAGAAATTTTCAGGTTTTATTAATGTTTTTAAACATTTTCAACATTGTATCATAAAATTCTCATACACATATTTGATATACATATGTTTAGGGGATACCATTGTGTAAATAACTTTCCAAAAAGATTAAAATTTAATTAAAATAAAATTTTAATGTTTAATTTCTTTCTATATGTTTAATACTGTATATATGAAGATTAACTTATTATAATATTTTTTTTTTCAATTTTAATGTTTATCTCGGATTAAATTTTGCTGAAGTTCTATTAAAATTTCGAACATATTTTAACCAAAAATGAAAAAACTAAGAATGTAATTAATTATTGGTAAATATTGTATCTCCATAACAATTTATTATTATTATTAATGATATTAATAATCTATTTAGAAAAACAGCTTATACATTTTTCGTTATTAACAAATTATTTTTAAATTAAAGTTAATTTTAAACACAGAAAATCTTATATTAAATTCTCAAGTATTAAGAAATATTTATTAACAATAAATTACATAAGTATTAATTTTAGTAAATTAATAATAATTAAATTTAACTGGATAAACGGGCTGAATTTTATCATCTCATTTAAAAATGTTCATTAATTATAAATTTAAATAAACATTTAATAGTTTGGAATATTTCAGAGTTTTTTTTCTAGTAAGTATGAATTGTAATGTTTATAGAATATATATCATATAATTATTAAAAATGTCTTTTAGTATATCTAATACGTTTTCATATTGAAGCATTTAACGTGGAATTTATAATTGAAATCTGATGATTATAGAATGAAAAATATTTTTAAAATAAATAAAAAACAATTTGTGATAATCTTTAAAATGTTTTGATGGTTTTTAAAATATTAGGAAAATCGAAGGTAATTCAGAAAATTTTATATTTTATAGACAAATGTAAACGCTATAAAAAGAAATTATATTTGTATTTAAAAATTTTTAATGTATGAATTAAATAAAAATATATTAAATTCAATTTTTATTTCTAACAAAATTATTAGCTATTTCACTTGAAATAAATATAAATAAATTTGTTATGTATTCCTTTGAAAATTTTAAGTATGGTTTACTTAAAATATATATATATATATATATATATATATCTCTCAACCAAACCAATTACAAATGGATGCATAATCGCTCAATCAATGGCAAATGCATATCTCATCTCTTAATCAATGACAAATGCATACATAGTCTCTCAATATATATATATATATATTTCTCCTTACTTTCCATAACGTAATTGTGTTACCATTTATCGAAATTTTAGAAAATCTAATAAAATATTAAAGTCCTACAAAACATGATTAAATATAAAATATAGAATATGATTATATATATAATAAATATGACAATATAAAATATGATTTTATTAAATAATATTACATTGTATTTATTTAAACACTCATACCTTCATTCTGTCCATAATAAGTATGAACTATTTTATCATGTTTTCAAATATTATTGTTACAAATCCTTAAAAATATATATTTGACAATACAATAAAATTCGTATCTTTCCCCCACATCAACCTAGAATAACTTATTCACCCGCATAAGAAATGAAAGGGATTGATGGTACTTGGAACTTTTTTTTCTGGGATATTGGCACACACAAAAAAGACACGCGATAACAAATGGATATGGCGTAGTACTAGAACTGCAAAGTCAGAAGGGCAGGAATCCTTGTCTACAGACAATATTCAGAAAGCAGTAATGCTTTATCAAAAGAGGTTGGATAAGTTAAAGAAAGAATGTCTTTGAACGATCTCCATCTGCGTTTGATGGAAATCCCAGCAGGAAAGTAAAAGTTTTTCAGACAGTTTGTGATTTCATTCTTTTTCTTGAGATACTTATATTCTCTAAGCAACTTAAAAGCATGGAATTTTTGTATTTATTTACCTTTGATATTGCAAAAGGTATTTTATTAGAAGTGTTTAGCATTTTTATAATTCATTTTCAGGGGTTTTAGATTATTACATTTGTCACATTTTAATTATGTTTGTGATTTTATATATTATTTATTATTTTCTTATATTTTGTTCATATGAAAATTTAAATGTTATACTGCTTTTTAATATCATGGGATTGAATATTATTTTAAATATACCATCCATATATCACATTTATTTTAAGTGCACCATCCATTAAAATATACCGTACCATCCATTTAAAATATAATATCCATTTTAAATGCCATCCCTTTTAACTATACCATTAATTAAATATCACATTTTAATTGGGTTTGTGATTTTATATACTATTTATTATTTTCTTATATTTTGACCATTTGAAAATTTAAATGTTATAATGCTTTAATATCATGGGATTGAACATTATTTTAAATATACCATCCAAAGAAAAAAAATATTTTGGTATAAATTTAATTTATTAATTTAAAAGTCAATTTAAACATTTTGGCAAAATATTTTTGTAGTACTTTTACCGATAGATTACATCACGTATTCAAATATTTATCTGAACTATAAAGAGTAATTGAATGACAATTTAGGACTTAACAGGTTTTTGGATTTAAAATGGACTTAAAATGATACTTTTGGACTTAAAATAGACTTAAAACGATTTTTAAATTGGCATTTTTGGACTTAAAATGATTTTAAAAATGACATTTTTGGTCATACATACTACATTTAAGCATTAGTAATTAAAGACGACTTGAGAAAATTAAAATTTAACATCATTTTACTAAGCTCAAGTTGTACAGTAGAGAATAGGCTCATAAAAGCTACTAATAACAATAATAAGTTTAACATCATTGTTTTTTTTTCCTTCTCTGTATGTTTTAAATTATTCCAAGTAATGATCTACCCAGAAATGCTGCAATGTGTTACATTCAAGCAGTTCATTTGTTGCATTGCTCAAAGAGTTAGATAAGTATATCAGATGGATATCTGCAAGCTCAAATCTGTGTAGTGAAGTACACTCTTGAAGTTCAAAGGGAACAACGTTTTACGCTTCTAAAAGATATTAGATAGCAACTTCAAATAGCATCCTATACAGTCTAAAAGTATTCTCGTTATTTCTGAATTAATATTAAACAATAAAAATTTATTTTGGTTACATCTATAACCCTATAAAATTTAGCCAGATGTTTTCAGAAAATTTTATGTAAAGTATAAATAGTTTTAAAATTACAATTATTTTGTAATTATAGCAAAGTTTAAAGAAATATTTATTCATATATGTGTATCCTTTAAGTAAGTAAAGTTGCATATATTAAATTTCAGTTGCGATAAATATAAAAAAATGCTCAAAATTTAGATTCTTAATATTTTAATTATTTTAAAAGCTTCAATATTGAAAACTATGCTTTTTTTTTTTACAAGTATAATATAAGGAAACAGAATCCTACCTTGCCCAATTTATCAAGAAAAACATTTAAACTATGTAAAAGAAAAAAATATTACAAAAAGGATTGTTTGTATTTATGGTAACGTTTTCTACTTTTATTATTCAAGTAACAAAATTTTGTTCTTTAAGTGGAAAGACTGTGAGCAGAAATGTTAATTAATATTTTAGGTGTAATGGTTTTTTTGGATTGATTTCATTAAATTTGATAACAATAAAATAATTATTTTACTATTATTAAGATTGACAATAGGGAAATATGAAATAAATATATTTTTAAATATGTAAAATTGCGTATATTAAATTTCAGTTGTGGATAAATATAAAAGAAAATGTTCGAAATTTTTGTTTTTCATAAATTGCTTTAAACACTTATATTTTATGAATCTTAAACCCTCACAAGAAGAATTTAGGTTTGGAATATAACAAAACGAAGAGAAATTCAAATATCAACACGTGAATGAAACTAACAAAATAATTTAAAAAAGAAAATTCAATTATTTTTCTTAATTACGAATACTTATCACAAGAATAAGAAAAAATAATTTGAAAGATTAGAATATGTCATGTTAAATATAATGTTATAAATTATAAATAAATAACATACATAGAAGAATTCAGAATAAGTTAAAAATCTTACCAACCACAAAAGAAATGTGTTGATTACATGAAAAACAATATATTTAAAAAGTAGAGAATTATAACTTTGCTTCTAGATTATGGATTCAAAACATATACTACTCTTTTTTATTAAGTATAAAACTTAAGTAATTGGTATATACAGTTATGAGTAAAGCTATCAAAGTTATGGCTTTTAGCAGGCACTAGTGTATTCATATTAACTCAGTTTTACATCTACCTATTTAGGGAAATATTATATTAAGATAGGGTTCATACTGGAATGGAGGGAAAAAACGCTTTCATTCTTAGATTCTTCAGTTGATTGAATCTTATATTACTGCCATAAAAAACTTCCTTTTATGTTTATTTATTTTGGGTATTGCGTTATCTCTGTCTTGAGTACCCTTTCACGTAAGATTTTTACCAACGATACATAATCTTTAATTTCAAATTAACGATACTGTTTCTACCATATATCATTATAAAAGTAGGATAAAATTGATATTTATATTTTTGTTATATCTTTTTTATGCATTGTTCATAGTTTAATTAAAAACGTACATAAATTAAAAAAAAAAAAAATATTTGAATATTTTTAGATAAGCAAAAATGCAGTTTATGAAAATGTACTTAGATAAAAAATAAATGTACTTACATGAAAATGTACTTATATATGTACTTGTTACTTATATTAAGGATTTGAAACTCAATAAATTTTTGTTATACTACAGCAGCATGCTTCAAACATTCTATAGTGGTTTTGATTTTAAGTTTTAGTTCACTTTTCTGTATTTATATATTTTGCTATTATTTTTATATATTTAATTTTTATATATTTATTCAAGTTAATTATATATTCATTCAATGTCTGTTTAAAATACAATACTAATAATACTACTACAGCAGCAGGCTTCAAACATTCTATAGTGGTTTTGATTTTAAGTTTTAGTTCACTTTTCTGTGTTTATATATTTGCTATTATATTTATATATTTAATTTTTATATATTTATTCACGTTAATTATATATTCATTCAATGTCTGTTTAAAATATTAAATTTTTATAGTTTATTAATTAAATTATCCCTCACACTTCAAAAAGCAAATATAATTGATGTATAATTAATTTCAAAAATTAACAAAACTTAATTAATGTAATTACTATATTAAAAACATAATTTGCTTTAAAAACATTATGCATGGCAGAATTTCAAAAGGTAACAAAAAAACAAAATTTTTAGTAGAAATATTTTAAATACTTCCATTCTAACGTGCAAAAGCAAATATTTAACAAATAAATTTAAATATTTTTATTATTTGAAATAAAATTTGCTTATTTTTTTACCTTATAATTTCATGATTAATTAAAACGTGCTAACTAATAGGCAATTTATCAGTTCATGTTAACTGATTTCCTCCTTTTATTATTATTTTTTTTTAAATAAAAGATTTCAAAGAATTAAATCTAAAAAATATTATATAGATTTTTCATTAAATGATTTAATAGATTTTTAAATTATTAAAGATGTATTCAAAAAATGAATGTAATAAAGTTATATTATAAAGTAGTTAACGATGATATTGTAAAACTAGTTAATGAATTATTGTTTTCATATTTCACTGTTATCAAAGTTAATAATAGTAAAATAATTATTTTCCTATTATCAAACTTAATTAAATCAATCCAAGAAACCATTACACCTAAAATATTAATTAAAAAATTTCTGCACCCATTCTTTCCATTTAAACAACAAAATTTTTTTAATTAAAATCAATCCAAGAAACCATTACACCTAAAATATTAATTAAAATTTCTGCACCCATTCTTTCCATTTAAACAACAAAATTTTTATTTCATACTATTTCACAAGAAATAAGGCTGCAATTGTTTATTCTTTCTGTGTGATATACTTTTCGCTTCGGTCATACTAAAATTAGTTGCATAGTGTGATACAATTTTTTTCGTTAAGAGTCATTGCTTTCCTTTAATTCTGCAAGAGAAAAGATTTTATCAAATTAAATGTTTTATTTTATATTTCAATCCTTACCTTTTTAACTAATAGGGATCTACATAGCCTATGATACACGAGGGGCACTGTAACTCCCTCAATCTATACTATACCTATAGCAGCTTCAAAAGAGGTGCACTCGGGTTCATGGAAGTACTTTAATTTTTTATTTACAAGCATTATATATATATGTATACAGAACTTGACAAATTATTATTCAAAAAAAAAAATAAAGAATTATATTTATTTACAAGTACAGTTCCCTCAAGGACGGATATTTTCAGAGTTTTCGAGTTTAACGAATCTAATCCACTCGGTCTGCGGCAAACCTTAATTATCACTTGGCGTGATACACAAAACCACAAGGGTCTCACTTTTAAACAAGCGGAATCTCCAGCCTGTTCAATCTCTTTCAGAAAAGAGAAACAACGCTTATTGTTGTTTTGTCGCAGAACTCGTTCTTTCCTTCTCCAAGAAACTCTCTTTTTAAGAAAATCCGCCAAGAGGGAGGGGGTGGCAGCTTCCCTCACTTATCATTAGAGTGGACACGTCCTCAGCCTATAGTCTATCACCAATCACGTTCAATAATCATCTATGACATAGTCCATATCCGCTCTATTATTGTTTCGACCTATGAAGGTCGAATATACAATTGCTAATTTCATGACGTCCCATTACCCAGGATACTAATTATCTGCTGTCAAATTTGGGGGACAGGTTGTTCTCCTTAGAACAAAACATTAATTGTATGTAATTTAAATATCCATGACTATTTATCTGCTGTCAGATTTGAGTGATAGATTGTTATTAGGCACTTGTTAAATAATTACATCCCTTTCCCTGAAACAGAAATGCTATATCTCTTCTTGTGGGAAAAAATTACAGCATGTAGAGAATGAAATAAAATACAGCAAATCAAAAATTTAAAAAAAAATCAAATGGGAACACAAAACTAAGAATTTTCTTAAAAAATTGGTTAATTTATTAAGTTACTCAAATTTTGAATACTTCAAAAAAACGATTAAAATTTAGATAAATGTGATTTCAAGAACAAGTAATTTAATTTAAGCCATAAATTTATCAAGCGGACTTTCAAAAACAATCTCATCTAACAATCCCTAACAGTAATTCATAAATATATGCAAATTACAATTTACTTTAAATGGACTTATTCTTCTTTTTGCAGAAATAAAATGTTTATTTAAACTGAGAAGAAGACTTTTTTTGCTCTGGGTTAAAATTACTTTTCTTCAGTACCAAACAATTTGAAGGGAAGAAAACATTAGCCTGTTTTTTTATATATATATATAGATATTTTTTGTTTTCGTTTCTTTGCCAGTAAAGAAAGGAAAATAATGAAAATTAAATGAAAAAATGCATTCAAATCGTTCAGTTTTTTTCTTTTCGAATAGGAATGAAACTGGAGTATAGAAAATGATTTTACAATAGTTTGAAGTTCATTAGCGCAAAATGTTTTTCAAAAGAAAACAATTTTTTTTTCTATTTACAATAGAAAATGGATCAGAATGAGTAAGAGAAAAAAAAATCATTACATTTTTTTTTGTTTTGTTATGGTAAAAATTATATATGATAAAACCTTATAGTCTAGATTGATAAATGGGATAAATTTTCAACGAAGTTCATTTTTATGTATCTGAAATATTTTAAGATCTTGTTATTATTGATATTGTATATCTTGTTATTAAGTTACGTTTACATATTTATAAACATATTATATTTAAATTGTTTAAATTATTTAAATATTTTTATTTATATTTAAATTTAAACTTATATTGATTTTTTTGTTATGGTAAAAAGTATAGTATGATAAAATCTTATAGTCTAGATTGATAAATCGGATACATTTTCAAGAAAGTACATTTTTATGTATTTAAAAATTAAGATCTTGTTATGTTTGATATAGTATATCTTATTATTAAGTTATGTTTGCATATTTATAAAAAGTATAGTTACTCGTAAATTGTTTAATTTTAATAATCAAATAATTATTGTTTTTAATCAGAATTATAAAAAATTATAACATTATTTAAAATTTGTTTAAAGTATTGGTAGGGATAACAGCTGAAATTATTTGATGATTTTAATAAAAATGAATACTTATTTTTATACTATGATTACATGTCAAATTATCGTGATATAATGCATTGAAATTTTGACCTTGATATACTAAATAAAATTTTTATATTACATGAAGTTATAATATTTAAATTTTTATTTAATTCTTCTTCTGTAATTTTTATTATAATTTAGCTCTTTTCTATAAGGTTTATTTTCACATATTTTAGTTCGTTTTATAAATTAATTCTTGAGGTGCATTATATTAAATACATCTAAAAATGAACTTATATTAAAAATTGAGGTAAATTAAGTTAGCTATAATTTTATTTATAACTTTTTTTTTTTAAAGTTTAATTTCGTAAATTATATATCTAAAATAATCTACAGTTTAACAACACTTGTAAAATTTATCACATTCAAAAACACAATGAAATAAAATCTAAAGGAACAAAAATTACAAATATATATATTAAATTTCACCACTATTTTTAAGTTAATTAAAATTGATTATAAAATTATAAAAGTGTTATTACTGACTATTTTACTAAGTTAAATCTAGAGTTTGCTCATAAAATTTTCTTTAAATAATTGGTTATTTGGAACTATCTGGAAATGCAGTTTATGTTATGTTAAAAAGAATATGTAGACTGCAAAATTAATCACCTGATTCGCAAGTATGTCAAATTGTCAGCAATTCTGAATCTCTTAAACCTAATAAAGAGTTTAAAATAGAAACATTAAAAAAATTCCTATCAGTTATTTTTGAACGATTAATTTTCGACATTAAAATGCAAATGGATAGACACATAGGATTAAACTATGGATTTGAATTTAACGCAGCTTTCATTTTTCTCACGTTCAATGAATTAAAATTTTCAGTGTGTTTATGTGACCAAAATTTAAGACTCTTATATAAATAAATGTATATATATATATTAATGAGGAAATTCAATATAAGTATACTAGAAAAAACTAACTCATAAACTTTGTTATATTTCATTGACAAAAATTTAATAGGCATCAGTGTCTTTTGATAAAAAAAAAATTGTAAAAATTATTTAAACTTGCATAGTCTATAAGAATAATAAATAAAATTAGTTATATCTTTCAAACATCTATACGAATCACTGAAGGATTTTACAGATTATTCCTTTTTCTTTCTTTGCTTATCCATTAATGCGTTTCATTTTTTAAAATTCGAGGTTTCGTCATAATTCTGCCAAAGTTGGCCAATGAAATTTGTTTTTGTAATTGTCAAATTTACTCAACTTCTGTCTCATAGTAATCTCGATCCACTACAGGATAAGAACTAACTGCAACCACTGCAAACTAAGCATGCTCTTCACTCTTCCAACAACCTGTGGCCTGATGGTCAATGGGCTTGCTCCAGGTTCGAATCCCTGGCTGTGACATTGATGTTTATCAGTGCTTCGGAATCCACGTTAAACTGTAGGTCCTGGTCTAGTTAGCCCAAAGTGTGCAAAAATGACCATAGAGAAGTAACACACCAAACTAAGCCTCCTATAACACAAGAGTTAATTTTCATCCCTATTGAATTATTATGCTTAACACTGAGTATAGGGATTTGTCATTTCAACCCTCTTTGAAGAGAGGTGTTATTGGAACACAATACCAATTGGGGTAAACAACATATTATAGTTAGCAACACACTTAATTATAATTAATACTGAAATATTTTATTATTTACATAATAATATTATATACAGCCTTGTTTTATATTTAAAAGTTGCAAAATAATAGTCAGATGAAATGAAAATTAATGTTTCATAACAATTGCATAAAAAGTATAATTAACTGCTTTTTATTGTTAATGGATCTTCTGAGTCAATTTCTTTTATATATGCGAAATAAAGAAATGTCACCAAATTATTTATTTTATTTTGCTGTTGAAATCAATTAATTATGTGTAATTAGCAGAAATATTGTTTTTGTTATTTATGGCCAAAACGCATTTAACAATGAATAGAAATGACTTTGTAGTAAAAGTAATGATAATGAAAAAATAATCAGCAGATTGTGAAATTATCTAACGATTATTCATTACATCTAATGAAGTAAGAAAAAAAAAATATATAATTTTTTTATGTTGTTGAGAAATAAGACTTTTATTAGGGGAATAATTTAAGTAAATATCACTTTATGTATGATCGTAAGTCGTGAAGATGAAATATTCAATATTAAATTTAAATCATTTTTAGTTCAAGTGACCGGTTAACCATAAATTGAAACTTTTTTAACATAATTTCAAATTCGATAATTATTTTTGGTCTCTGTAGAAGCAAAAATAACGTGTTGGATGAGCTATAAAAAACTATCAACCAAAGCAAATGTATACTTTTTTCTTGATAAAAGTATACTTGGAATTTATGTTTATCAAAATGTTGATTCATGGATTATTAAAGCAAATGTTTTTTGTGACAGAAATGCGTAGGTGTTTAACTCTAGACATATTTTCTTTATGGCTTGGGGCAATTTGAGAGTTTATTAATTTTAGCGAATAAAGAAAATGTGTTTATCACAGAAGGAGGAGCAGCAATCTTATCGACATGAGCAATGTAAACATGTACAGCACTAGGCTCGAGGCTCTCCAGTTGAAAGTTTGGCTTGAGAAAAGAAATATGAGATTTAGTAAAAATTTAAATGAGACTTTACTAATTTTATTAAGAAATATAATGGAGATTGATTTCATTTCTTATTGATTGCTTTATGGATATAACAAATTCTGAATAAAGACAGCAATATTATTACGTAA
>BPLR01017056.1:0-41134 GCA_021605095.1 Caerostris extrusa | reverse complement strand
AAAATAACTTATGGGAGGATAGGATATGCTTTATTTTTTTCTCTTTTAATATTCTTCAGGTGTATTCTCTTGAGATCTTTTGCTTCGATAGATGCTTCTTTACCCACTATCCTACATGCTGTTAACGCTGACAATCCCGAACCCTCGGGGCCTCTGGCAACGAAAGAGATATATATTTTTAAAGAATTTACTTCGATTCTTCTGAATTCGGGATTCTTTATCTTTATCGCAATTTTTCTTGTTGGAGACATGCCTCGGCTGAGGAAACAACACGAGTTGATTTGATTTTTGCCTTCGACAGGAGAGCTGAGAAGCAAATAATAATGCTGGAAATCCGTGCTTTAGTTTTTAATCATTCTTGTTAACTTCAGACTAAAATTATTCTTGTTTACTTAAAGCACATTCAAAATAATCACAGAGTGCTAGAAGTTAAGTAGAAACATATTATTTTGCTTTGGGATTTTACTGTAGTATTTAATTTAATGGCGTCTATTTACAACGAGTTCGCTATAGACAGTAAAGTGATTATCCTCTTCAAGGACATTGTTGCATGTGTACATTACGCTATATATTTAGATTTTGAATTATTCTAACTAAGAAAAAAATCAATAGTAAGTAGAATAGTAATATGTTAATAGTAAAAACAGAAGTAGTAATCAAAATAAAAAAAAAAATTGCATCTTTGACATTTTATAGATATTCTACGTGTTAGAATTGTTCATATTATAGTAGAAATTGAAAGGATGATTTGAACAACAAAAAAGCATTGAACTTAGAAATGACATGTATAAATTCAAAAGTGTGAACGGCCTAGCAAAGTTTTGCGGATAAAAATATAAAAATTTGTTATGGTCGGAATCTATATGCGGAGGATGGACAATCTACCCCGTAAAACAGAAAACATCTATTTCGAAATCTGCAAATAGGCAGACTGCTTCGCCCACCATGGGGTTGTTGCATTAATAAAGTAGAAGAATAATATTGGTAAACTAAAAAAATATTTTTAAATGTGCAATATGAAAGATAATTAAAAATCTTTTCGTAGAAATTTAGGCTAGCAATTCATTTTAAAGAAGAAAAAAACGAATAAAATGTAAAATAATTATTTATTTTCTATTAACATCTATTAATGTCGAATGCATTACTATACAAAATAATTTGAATTATAAATTAAAGAAAGGTTATGACAAAAAAAAAAAAGGTTGCCCTTAATATCAATAAAATTTGAAACATAAACGAGGGTTTTGAGTATAAATATTTCAGCCATGTATATAAATAACTATTAAGGAATGTAAGTAGTATGCAATGATATTTATAAATATTTATTTATAAATATTAAAAAAATTTTATATTCTCTTTTGCAAAACGAGAATTCCTATTTTCAAAATATGTGTAAACAATACATATTTCTTATAAATTTATAGTTTACAAATATGTTATATCTTGTAAACGAAAATGAAATTTGAGTTACAATCTCAATAAAAATGTCTTTTTTACATTATTCTGTACTTTCAAAAATTTAAAGAAACTGTCGAATAATCAAAAATAAACTTTAAAATTTAATCAAAAAGCATAACAAAAGTCCTGTCACGCCTACAAGTAAATCGAATACAGAAATTTATAAAATTACAATTGGGAATTCGAATGATAAAAAAAATCATTCTTCGTTCAATAAAAATACAATAAAATACAACAAAAACACAAATCAACGTTTTATTTTTGAATTGGAGTATATTTTTGTCATTTATATATATATTTTTTTCCCAAAAAAGTTACACGGCAGAAAAGAATTGCCGGAATTGATAAGAAAATAACTAACGGGAGGATAGGATATGCTTTATATTTTTTTCTCTTTTAATATTCTTCAGGTGTATTCTCTTGAGATCTTTGCTTCGATAGACGCTCCTTCCCCACTATCCTACATACTGTTAACGCTGGCAATCCCCAACCCTCGGGGCCTCTGGCAACGAAAGATATATATATATTTTTAAAGAATTTACTTCGATTCTTCTTGAATTCGGGATTCTTTAATCTTTATCCCAATTTTTCTTCTTGGAAAAACATGCCTCGGCTGAGGAAACAACACGAATTGATTTGATTTTTGCTGTTCGACAGGAGAGCTGAGAAGTAAATAATAATGCTCGAAATCCGTGCTTTGAGTTTTTAATCATTCTTGTTTACTTTAGACTAAAAAGTATTCTTGTTTACTTAAAGCACAGTAAAAAAAATCAGAGTGTTCTAGTTGTTAAGTAGAAATAAATTATTTTGCTTTGGTATTTTATTGCAATGTTTAATTTAATGGCGTTTATCAACAACGAGTTCGCAATGATTAGACTAGATAGAAAAATGATTAAACTACTTAAGGACATTGTTGCATGTGTACATTTAGCTATGTAGAATTTAAATTCTTCTATCTAAAAAAAAAGTTAATAGAAGTAGTAATAAAACGAAAAAAATAATAGGATCTCCGAACTTTTATAGATATTCTACGTGTTAGCATTGTTCATATTGTAATAGAAATTAAAAGGGTGATTTGAACAAAAAACCTTAGAAATAGCATAAATAAATTCAATAGTGTAAAACGACCTAGCAAAGTTTTGCTGATAAAGTGATAAAATTTGTTATCGTTGATATATATATATGTGTAGGGGTGACAAACTACTCTGTAAAACAGAAAACATCCGTCTCGAAATCTGCAAATAGGCAGATGGCCTTTTTGCCCACATGGAGCTGTTGCACTAAGGAAGAAGAAGAATAAAAATTAAACTAAAAATATGTCTAAATATGCAATACAAAAGATACTTATATTTTTCGTAGAAATTTAGGCTACTACTTCATTTTAAAGAAGAAAAAAAACGTAAAATAATTATCTATTTTCGGTTTACATCAATTTATGTTGAACATATTGCTATGCAAACTAATTAGATTTTGAATTAGAAAAAAATTATGATAACAAAAATTGCTCTTAATATCCATGGAAATTGAAATATAAAGAGAGCTTGAAAATAAATATTTCAGTCATGGAGGAATATAAATTACATGCAACGATACTTATAAATATATAACTAAAATCTATCTCTGTTGCTTTTCTTTAAATGCAAACCGAATTACCAGTCTTAAAAATATGTAAACAATGTATATATTTTTATAAACATATAGTTTACAGATATGTTATCTTTCGTGAATGCAAAGAAAATAAAATCTGAATTACAATCTCACAAAATGTCTTTTTATATTTATCTGTAGAATCAAAAATTTAAAGAAACTGCCGAACAATCAAAAATAAACTTTAAAAAAATTGAATCCAAAAAGCATAACAAAGTCTGTCACTCCTACAAGTAATTCGAATACAAAAATTTACAAAATTACAATTGGAAATTCGAATGTTTAAAAAAAAAAAAAGAATTATATTTCTTCCAACAAACAATACATTAATAAAACAAAAACACAAATCAACGTTTAATTGTTGAATAAGAGGATACTTTGGACTAAATTTTTTTCCCAAAAAAGTTACACGGCGGAAAAAAGAATTGCCGGAATTGATAAAAAATAACTTACGGGAGGATAGAATCTGCTTTATTTTTTTACCCTTTTAATATACTTCAGGTGTATTCTCTTGAGATCTTTTGCTTCGATAGACGCTTCTTCCCACTATCCTATAAACTGTTAACGCTGGCAATCCCCAACGCTCGGGGCCTCTGGCAACGGAAGATATATATATTTTTAAAAAGAATCTACTTCGATTCTTCCAGAATTCGGGATTCTTTAATCTTTATCTCAATTTTTCGTTGGAGACATGCCTCGGCTGAGGAAACAACACGAGTTGATTTGATTTTTGCTCTTCGACAGGAGAGCTGAAAAGTAAATAATAATGCTGGAAATCCGTGCTTTGAGTTTTTAATCATTCTTGTTTACTTTAGACTAAAAATAACTTACTGTTGTTTACTTAAGCACAGTAAAATGCATTGGAGACTTCTAGAAGTTAAGAAGAAACAAACTAATTTGCTTTTGGAATTTACTACAATATTTTCATTTAATGGCGTCTATTAACAACGAGTTGGCAATAGACAGCGAACTGATTAATCTCTTCAAGTTCATTGTGCAAATTCTGCAAATTTTTAGAATTTAAATTCTTTTAACTAAAAAAAATGTTAATGTCTATTGAAGATTGGTTTGGTTTGTCACTCTACTGACATTTTTGCACATAGACCAATTAGATCGAACCTATAGTTTAACGTGGATTCAGAAACCACTTACAAACATCTAAGCCCTCGCCATTCATACAAACCTGAAGCCTGTGATACAAAGTCTAGAGCGTTAGCGAACTGGCCATTAGGCTGTAGTCTATGGGAGGCTAGGCTAATTAATATTAGGCTAATTGCATATATAAACTTGTATAGATATTCTACGTGTTAAAACTTTGGCTAATGGCCAATTGGCTAGCGCTCTGTCCTTTTAATATCACAGGCTTCAGGTTGGAATCCTGGTGGGGCTTGGATGTTTGTCAGTGGTTTGAAATCCATTAAACTGTAGGTACCAGTCTAATTAGCCTAATGGTGCAAAAATTGACAGTAGAGCGACAACCCAAACTTATACAAATTCATTACTGTGAGACGACCTCGCAAAATTCTGCTGATAAAAAGATAGAGATTTGAATAAGGTTCATAATAATTGTAAAATATCATTCTTCATATCAATGGAATTTTAAACATAAAAAATGGTGTCAAATAAATATTTCAGCCATATATAAATAGATATAAAGGAATGTAAGTTGTATGCAACGATACGTATATATAAATATGTTACTAAAATCTATCTATTTTGAATAATACAAACCAAATTTCCTGGCTAACAAAAAATGTATAAACAATACATATTTTTTTTCATAAATTTACAGTTTACAGATGTGGTATCTCTTGCGAATGCGAAGAAAATAAAATTTTTTGCAATCTCAATAAAAATATCTTTTTATATTTATTTGTAAACCAAAAAATTTAACGAAACTACCGAACAATCAAATATATATTTTAAAAGTGAATCCAAAAGGCATAACAAAGTCCTGTCACGCCTATAAGTAATTCGAATGCAGAAATATACAAAATTACAATTGGGAATTTGAATGATTAAAAAAAACGTATTTCTTCCAACAAACAATACAATAACATACACCAATAACACAACTCAACCTTTTTATAGTTGAATGAGAAGATACATTTTCATTTATATATAAATTTTTGTTCCCAAAAAAGTTACACGGCAGTAAAGAATTGCCGGAATTGATAAGAAAATAACTTACGGAGGATAGGATATGCTTTATTTTTTTTTCTCTTTTAATATTCTTCAGGTGTATTCTCTTGAGATCTTTTGCTTCGATAGACGCTTCTTCCCCCACCATCCTACATACTGTTAACGCTGGCAATCCCGAACCCTCGGGGCCTCTGGCAACGAAAATATATATATATTTTTAAAGAATTTACTTCGATTCTTCTGGAATTTGGGTTCTTTAATCTTTATCGCAATTTTTCTCGTTGGAGACATGCCTCGGCCGAGGAAACAACGCGAGTTGATTTGATTTTTGCTGTTCGACAGGAGAGCTGAGAAGTAAATAATAAGGCTCGAAATCCGTGCTTTGAGTTTTTAATCATTCTTGTTTACTTTACACTAACGCAGAAGTAAAAATAATCGGAGACTTCTACAAGTTAGGTAGAAATAAATTATTTTGCTTTGGCATTTTACTGCAGTACTTCATTTAATGGCGTCTATTAACAACGAGTTCGCGATAGACAGTAAAGTGATTATCCTCTTCAAAGGACATTGTTGAATTCAGCTATGTTTAGAATTTAAATTCTTCTAACTGGAAAAAAAAAAATTTATTATCGATTTTTAGTAAAAGTAGTAATAAAGAAAAAAAAAAAACGAATTGCATATCTGAACTTGCATAGATTCTATGTGTTAGCATTGTTCACATTGTAGTAGAAATTGAAAGGTTCAATAGTGTAAGACGACCTAGCAACGTTTTGCGAATAAAAATATGTATCTGAATATATATTTTTATTATATATGTGATATTTTTATCTGAATAGATCTGAATATATTTGATATATTTTTATTCCTCTGCCGCAAGGAGTAACAGGTTTTGCTGTCCGGTGCAAAAATAATTGAGGTTTTTATGTAGTTTTCAACAATAATAGAATTATTGATTAAAATTTGACAATAATGTGTTTCTTGAAGATACTTGCATGCAGAATTTATACCAAAATCTCAATTTAACAACTAATTTATTCTAGTTTAAAAACATAGTATAATAAGTACATTATAAAATCAAACTAATGCATATTTCTCCACTCATGTGGAGTCTTTTGCCTAAGCAATTTTCTTACTTCACCGATATGTATATTTTTTATAGTTTATCAAAAAACTTCGATTAAAGTTGAAACCCGTTTATAGTTTAACTATATTAGTTAATTTATAATTTGTCGAATAATTTAACTAACTCACAAAGTACAATATTGGATTGCTGCCACTTCTTTCTGGAAAATCTTTCTAGATACGTCATCTCTATTGAAGGACGAAACCGATATACGTATCATTATTCGGTTCCCAGATGGCAGCCACTCTGATTGCAGGAATATTGAGCCATGCTGTCTCGAATATTTGAGTTGATAGTGCCTTCTGGGCACAATCTCGATGATGTCCGTAAATGCTTTAGTATCAGGTGGAAAGCCAAACCAATCAGCTCCCATTATTCGATAAATAATGGCTGCAAAAAAGTAGCTTCCGTCAAACAGAACTGGCAACTACACACCATTACAATAACAGTGCCTGGATGGACATGCTGTCACAATCAACCCTATGCCTATAATTTCCTCGGACCAGGCCACGGTTTTCCATTCCCCATAACTGCCCACGAGAGTAGACCTTATAACCTTTTGAAAATCTTTCTAAATACGTCATCTCTGCATTGAAATTACAAATTGGTCGTTAAGTGATAACTGCTTTGGGGCAAAAAAAAGTGGAGATTTTGAAAAAAAAAACCCATGCGTGTAACAATCGTTATATCATCATTCTAACTCACGTTGAGGAAATACTTTATTGAGGTTTCCTATATAAAATCTTTGATAAGACCTCCAGGACTGTAAAATAAAATTTTAACAAAAGACGTTGTAGAGTTTAATATAAATCGCTTCTTTTCATGCAACGTATTTATTCATTTAACAATTGCTAATTTAAATAGACAAAGTCTGAAATTCTAATTTACCTCCTTTAATAGCAATTGCTGTTGAAATTGAATTGCAATAGAATTTACCTCCTAAAATAGCAATTGCTTATTGAAGGCTCTTTTGATCTCTAAATCACTGATTACTTTAAATTAATCTCATAGTTCAAACAGCATTCAAATTAAATCATCGGCGAGCATACATTTCAAAGCATGTAGTTAGATCAAGTCGAAGTCAAGTCAAATTAAATTCCGATTATATTAATAATTCACAAAAGTTGAATGAATAGAAGTTAATTTTGTGAAATTACTTTGAAGAATATACCGCTTTCGAACTATCCTGTAAGAACATATTAATTTGTTTGCTAAGAGAAAATTATTATATCTTTAGTATTTTTCATATAGGCATCAATAAGCATTCTCTTGCGTAGGATTCTTATGGAAAGTCGCCTAACGAAAAATAATGACACGAACTTAATTACTTAAGAAAATTAAATAATTACATACGATCTTTACATTATTATAATTTAAATAATATATATATTTTAAAAACTAATCATATAAAATTTTAAATCCTTTTCCTAAAACAGGATTATCGTACATTTAAATGCCTGAATATTATGATTGTATATTAATTATAAAATAGTTTTAATGAAAGTCTTTAAAATAGCATTATTATGTATTAAGTTATAAGACTTAATTTAGTATTTTTTAACTTTAAAATCATTTAACTTGCTGTAGATGAAAGATTTCAAATTGTAAATTTCTAAGTCATAATGTCCACATTTCTAAAATAAAAATCATATAATTGAAAAATGATATCAGATTGTATTTTGCATGCATATGTTTTACATACGTCAGAAAGTGTACTTTAATAATTAGAGGTTTGACATAATTAATTAATGATTTTACAGTGGAATTACATAGTATGAAAGCGATATTCCGTAAGAAAATTAATTATTTGTTTGATTTTAATATTCTAAAGTTTCTATTATGCAAACAAGTAAATAAATAATTTAATAGTTAATTGTGAATATTAAAGCAAAATGGAAAACTTTAATTAATAATCGCCCTCAGATTATCTGCCTTATCATCAAATATTTTATGGTTTTACAATCTACTATAATTAGATTGTTTAATATAATTAGCTAGTCCTCCATACAAGTAATTAATAATAGACCCTTATTTCCTTCTAGAGTAAGAGTGAGAATAAATAATGTAAAAACCATGCTGCGTTCCTTGTAAAATATAAAATGCAATCTAATGAAACATGTTTATAATGTAGTGGTGATATATTTTGAATTTCAATGTGGTATTTTATTTCGTGGAATCATTTAAAGTGTGGCTAAATGGAAGCTAAAATTAGAAGTGGAATTATTTAGATATTTGTGGGAAGAATTTACTTTCAATATCATAAGTTTCATTTTCCAAATCACGAAAAGTGAAAAAGGATTAAATTGCAAAATGAATAGAGATTAGAGAAAAATAAAAAAAAATTATATCTTTCTTGAAACATTTAAAACAAAATGATTGTAACTAGAATCAAGTTATGCATTCCAATTTTAATGTTTAATTTCTAAAATTATGTTTAATTTCAATGTATAAAAATGTTATTTTTTCTGTAAAGACTTTATCAAATATTAAAATATTTTTAAAAAGTTTTACGTCATTCAACAATATTTTGAAGAATCATTTCCTTTACATGAGATTTAATTGCTTTAGGGGTAAGATTAAGATTTGAGAGAGTAAGAGTAAGTATAAAAAATAATGATGAATATCAATAATAGTAATAATGTATAAATAACAATATTAATTTGTTCATAAACACATTTAATAATAGAAATTTTTCATTTCATTTAAAAAAAAAATTCCTTTAGATGTATGATAGATGGCATAATTTAAAACAAATTTAGGTTAAAATATGTGTGAAAATGAAACAATATTGTAGGAGACACCATTGAAGACTTCATACACCAACCATTTTCCACCATTTTCCAACCATTTTCAAAAAATCAACAACCATTTTCATTTTCATTGAAAATAGGAATTGGAGGAAGTCTCATCAAATTTGCTGCTTTTCCACCCTGGATTAAACAGGGGCATAAAACATGAACTAAAGTATGCCAATGGGGAAGCATCCCATCAAATTTTGTTAACAACCATCAGTAGAACTCATTCAATATAACGTGCGCCTCGTTATATGTGATGGGACCTAAAAAGGCAAATTGGAATACTTTTGCAAAACTCGCTGACATGCATGCTAAAGGCCTTTTCTTGATTCAAGCATTGCTAGATCCGCAGATGTCTTCACTAAAACTTTACTTTTGTGAGTTTCTACCTGTATCCCAAGAGGATGGGTAAAGAGGTATTCACCCTTTTGGAATTCTAACCTTCAAGATTTGAAGGAGAAAATAGGTGGTTCTAGAGAAAATACTACTAAAACCTGCCAGAAAGAAGACTATATAGTTCTCAGAAAATGTCAGGCCTTCCTGAAAAAGCCATAATTGAGTCCAAGCGAACCACTCATCATTTTTTCTGAAAAATTGGATTTTAGAAGAGATGGTATTAGGGCTCATAGGGTTCTTACCCCGATTAAATAATCAAAAAAAAGTGAACCCATTAGGATTGGATCAAAATGTCTTACCTCTGCTAAAGAGAAAACTCGAGCCTTTTGCAAACATTATGCTAAAATGTCAGAATTTCCTTCCTTAGCATAGAATTAAAAATGACGAACTCATTCCATTGGCGCTTTCTGAGACTTTTGAGTTCTACTCCCACTTTAATGATGACTTCTCTGAATAAGAACTAGATGTGGGTTTGAGTGGCCTTGTCAAAGGGAAAGAGCCCAGGCTCGTTCTGCTATAGTTTCTTTTACCTGCCTAAAAAACACCTTGCTGAGACTTATAAACCTTTCCTGGAAAAGCGGCCTGCCGAATACCTAGAGGAAATCAGAGGTGATCCCAATATTTAAGCCTAAATAGGATTCACAATGTCTCATCAATTAATGGCCGATATCTTTGACGACTGCAATATGTAAGTAAACTGAAAGATTTATCTCAAACCGTCTTAATTTTGTGCTGGAGAGGAGAACGACGTTGTCTGAGTCTCAGACTGGGTTTAGGAAACATGGGAACACTTCTAAATAGATTGTTCATTTGACACAGGAAGCAATAGATGATATTCAAAGAAAACAAAGTACTGTTGCGATTTTTGTAGACTTTAAGACAGTTTTTGACACAGTCAGGAGAAAAAAGCTGTTAACAAAGCTTATTGCATATGATATAAGGTGGGTAATATTAATAAATGGATTAAATCATTCTTGGATCAGCCTTTATGAGTATTATATACGATAATTGTACCTCTGTATACAGTTAAATAAGGCAGCGCTTGCCTCAGTGGTCGATCTTGAGTTCGATACTTTTTAACCTCATAATAAATGACTTTGTGGACGCTCTTTGCACCCATGAGACTGAAGTTCTGAGAAAAAGTGGAATTTCCTGTTGAGTAACTTCAAGATTTTCCCTTTCTTTTCCTAAAGTGGTCGGCGTGGCCTGCTTTAGACTTTTGACGGGCCTTGACTACTTACAGAGTCGCCTGTATGGAGCAAGCATTTCGATACAGATATCTGCCCCCTTTGCTACCATGGCTTGCTCATGACTGGAGAGCACTTTAGCATATGCCCTACTGTTCTTAACTGTTTCTCATTTTGTGTTTCTAACAATGGCTTTAGAAACTGATTTTGTCGTTCTTTACTATATTAGGCTGTTCGTCGACAAATGACCGATAAGTTGAAGGCGGACATAGCATTAAAAAATGTGGAAAAGAGAAAAGCCAAATTTGAAGAAAGGATGTTATTATACGATAGTAAATGTATTAATGACTGATCTAATTTTGATAGTAAAAAACATTTATAGTAAAAAGATAAAAATAGCGTAAACGGAGACATTTCGTTTTAAACTTTGAATAGTAACTTTAGCTGAAAATCATACAAAAAAACATTTTTACATTACATTTTATTTCATAAAGTTTAATGTAAAATTTTTGTAACCTTAACCCTTATTGAATAATCTCAATCAGTCTTAATGGTTATTTGCAAATGATCTAAACAATGTATCTTCTAATTTAATGCTTTTCTTCATTAATTTTCGTGCCATGTAATAGGTTATATAAAGATTATATAACAATGATGCAATTTTAAATCAAATGCTTTAGAATAAAAATTCGTAAAGAGATGTTAAATATATAATATCACCAATTAAAGGATATATCTGACTGGTTATTGAATGATCCATAAAACCTCTTTTATGGTGTTTTCAGTGTCTGTTACTATTCCAGACGATATATATTATTTTTACTTTTACAATTTGTTATTTATTATTTCGCGGTGGCCATTATATATCCCATTAGGATTCATGGTAAAAAAAAATTAAATTACCACACTATCTAAAGTGCTATTTTGACTTAATTTAATGGTAGGAAAATCGTCAAAAGATGCCAAAAGTTATAAATGATGAAATAATAATCGAAATAAATAAATGTACATAAAAACAACACCAGAAAAGATGTTATAATTATGTAAATTATAAAGTTTTAAAATATGTTAAAATAAAGTATTTGTTTCATTATATATGAAACGGAACTTTTTAAATTTTACATTGCTTCAAAATAATTTTATCATAAAATGTAAAAGAATCCATAATTTTATTAATAAAAATCTGCATTTTGTTTTATACAAATATCTTTTGAATTAATATAATTACGTAGGCCGCTAAAACGATTTTAAAAACCCTTACGATAAAATAAAACACTGAGCCTTATTTTTAAAAGAGAAAATGCCAAACAATAATAAAAATTAATATGTTTAAGCAATTCTTTTCATAAAATTATAAAATAATAATAATATTTAAGTAAATTTAAGTGAATAAATAGTTTTTAGTTTGAAGAATATTAATTTTTCAATGTTTGAAAACCTAAATTTAAAAACCTTATCAAGAAAATATTTTTAATTCTTTTACAATCATTTTTCTATCCTAATACTATTAGAAAAATCCTTATTTAATAAGGAAAAGTAACTTTAAAATTAGTTCAGCCTCGTATGAAGTTTAAAGAAGATAATAATGAAAAGTAAATCCCATTATTGTATAAAGATTTCGAGTTTAATTTTTTTTTAACATGCAAAGTTCTTTTAAAAGTTCGTGCTATTATGTTTTCTTAAATTAATTATCTTACCATGATTTATCCAATATTTACCCTTTTTTAAAAGTTTAAAATCAGATTTTAAAAATATTGCTTTTTAAATATTTTAATGGCCTTAAGCCTTTTATTTATTTTTCAGAGATAAGCGAGTGGTTAGCAAAATTAAAATTCTTCAAATTAAATTTTTTTTTCATGTAAAGTAAATATTGAATCTGTGTAATATGTAAAATAAATTGATAGTGATTGTTTTATGTTGTTCAATAAATAAATAAAAAAAAACAAATTTTTCAGGAATTAAAAAGCTTTGATCAATAAACTTCCCAAAATTTTATAAAATGATTTTTAGCTTTTTAACGATACATATTTTAATGGACAATTAATAAATGATGATAATAATTTAAAAACTAAATTATTAGGATTTGGATACGTTTTTATCTAAAGGTATAACCTGTAAGAAGACAGATATTATAATATTTACAAGAAGACAAATATTATAATATCTATAATATGACAAATGTTATAATAGCTATAAGAAAACAAATATCATAATATCAATAAAGAAGAAAGGTATTATAATATTTATAAGAAGACAAATATATAGATTATAATATTTATAATATTTATAAGAAGACAAACATTATAATATTTATAAAGAAGAACAAATATTATAATATTTATAAGAAGATAAATAATATATTGTTTATAAGAAGACGCATATTATAATATTTATAAGAAGAGAAATATTATAATATTTATATGAAAACAAATATTATAATATTTATAAGACAAATATTATAATATTTATAAAAAGACAAATATTTCTGTATAATTCAGTTAAACTGATATTTAAAGTATCATTACTACTAGTTTAAATAAAAAAAAAAAAAAAAAAACCCCATTAATTCAGAAGTCCAGTATTTCTTAAGTTGTTTATTACAAAAAACCTATAATCCTACAGCAAACAAGGCCTTTTACAATGCTAGAGTCTATATAAGTGAGTAGAGTCTGAAGATAATTAATGTTTTCGAATATTCATATAATTGTACTGAGTAGCTATATGCCTGATTCGTACGTAAGTTTTTAATTTTTAAATATATTTCTGATAACAATAAACTAAAGGCATTTAAAAAGTTTTATTTTTAAAAAAGATTGTATACCCGAACATTTTGTTACATATTCGATACAAATAGTTTTTTATGAAGGCATTTATCGGTAAAATAAAAACAAACTTATATTAATAAATTAAGATAAACTATAATTAACTGTATTTGTTAACATAATTTCTTGTGGGTACGATAATAGTTTATGAAACAAATATATTTAAATTTATCAAAAACTATTTTAATTGTTAAAAAGAATTTTCCAAACGTGAAAATCAACTGAAAATTACTTATAGCAATTAATCAATTTTGATATACATATCAAAGATCAATTATAAATTTCCCCGCATTTAATTAAAAATTAAAATATAGATAAATTTTAAATTGTTTTCTAAGGTAATGTTTGACATGTTAAGCCTATTTTACGTTTATTCAATTTTAAAACATCTAATTTTTACTTTAGCACTATCCTCAGTATATTTAGCACTATATTCACAATATATTCTTTTTAAGGAATTTAAAAAAAACTGAAATTATTTAGAACAATTAATAAATTTTGATATATATATATCACAGATCAGTTATAAATTTTCCTGCATTCAATCAAAAATTGAAATATAGATAAATTGTATAGTTTTCTTAGACAATGTTTGAACATGTTAAGCTGATTTCTCATTTATTCAATTTTAAAACATCTAATTTTTACTTTAGTGTGTCTTTATTTTGTCCTTTGTAATCCAAATTATTCACAATATATTTTTAAAACGAATTTCTTATGTGTTTTTCTTACTTTTTTTTTTTTTTTTATCCCTGAAAATTTAAAATAAAAATATATTGATTTTCTTGCCCGGTTTTTACAAAGAAACTTACTAGTATGCATTTTAAATACATTCACTTCCATGTAAGTATAAAATTTTCAGAGCATTATTAAATCAATCTAAAAAGAAACTTTGTATTGATACAATCAGAAAATATCCCATTCAATAAAGTATTTCATGAAAGAAAAATATATACATAATTTATCTTTTCTATGTGCATTTTAGAAGCACTAGTCCAAAAAATATCTGATTATCTTATTCTTCTACTTATTAGCTAAAAAGGTTTCATCTCCTTTGCTTATTCCAATCGCTTTTCTTGAAGACGTCGCCAAGGACAAATGATTTAATCTATTTAAAAGCCCTCGAGACATGAGAGCTTCAATTCTTAAGTCTTATCTCTCAGCTGTTTTGCTGGACAAAAACTTACAGCAGATTCTTCAATTGTAGAATATCTTTGCAAAATACTTTTTTTTAAACTATTTAGAAGAGGAAATATTTTGTTCCCGAAAGAGAAGCATTTAAGAAATGAATTTCAAATTTTAAATTTTCATTAGTTCAGTTTAATTTTAAATTTTCTGTTTCTTATACGTATTACATGCCAGTAAATAAATTTTCTTTTAAGATATTAAACTTAGCATAATAATAATAATAAAAAATATATAAAAAAAAAAAAAATATATATGTATAAATTTATTTTATTTCTATTTTAAATGTAATACTTCTCTTACATTGTTTATAGTAATATTTTATTTTTTGTTAAATAAAATTGTTTATCGATTTTTTTATTATATAAAGTGCTATGTATATAAAATGTTTACGAGTCATAATTTGTTTTCATATTATAATAAAACGTAATTGTATTCTTTTTATCAGCAAAGAACTTTTTAATTACATACAATTTTTACAAATTGAAGACATTTTTTCCTATTTATATAACAAAGATAAATACTAATAATAATATGTAAGCAAAAATATTTTCTAATATGTATTTAAGAAACGTGTACGATTTCAGAACATTTAAAATTAATATGTAAAACGATAATTCGAATTTTTCATGAAACTATTATTCGACTTTATGTGTACTGCTTATTTAAATATTTCAAAGACAATTATCCAAAAACAAAAATAGTGAGTATTTCTTATAATACATTGAAGTAAATTGCAGCATTATTAAAATGTTTATATATAAGCGATATTTTCATATCAGTTAGAGTAGATATTCACGGATTTCTTTAGGTCTCATAGATCATGGAAAAAAATTGTTCTTGTGTGCTTCTGCTTCTGTTGTGTTGGAGAATCAGTAGGTAGAAATCTTACTTGGCTCCGTAACACTGATTTTTTACGGACTACAGTTGTCCTCACTACGCTCAACAGTCATATTAGACAGGGACCTACGGTTTAAAGTGGATTCGAATCATTATAAACATGTATGGCACCGTCCGGACTCGAAGCCAAAACCTGTGACACCGAGCATCAGAGCACTAGTCACTCAACAATTAGGCCTTCTGTAGGAAACGTAATATTTACAAAGAAATGTTAAAATAAAATTATAAAAACAACATTTATGTTCAGTTTCTATTGTTTTATCTTTGAACCGTATAATAATATATCATGTATTAAAATTAAAATGCTTACTTCATCAATGAATTTTTAAAAAGAAATGATATATAAAATCCTAAATACTTTCTAAAGAATATAGTTTATATATGCTTTTATATTAAGCACGCCTTAAAATAAATTTAATATTATTTTCATCTTTTTCAAGATGAAGACGTGGTCTTGTAAACTATGAAAATCACACATTTCAAAAATTTTTAAAACGCATCTTAAAATTTACAACATCGGATTCAAATTTCTACGAAACTTTTATAGCGGTTTAGTTAAGCAGAAACTCCTGGAAAACTTAACCAGTTTCATCCCAAACACAAACTGCATATATCTCGAGATTTATTTCAGCTCCAATAGAGGCTGGAGTCTTCGTCTATTCAGAACCAGTATTACTTCCAACTGATGTACTTCAGAATGGGAATACTCTTATAAGCATTTTGCTTACTTCTCGAAAAGGCCTAAGGAAATATTACAGATTTTCAAGAATTTTTTTTGTAAGGCAGGCAAAGTTCATGCATGCATTGATTCAGAATTTTTCTTTCTGACATTTACTTTCAAGGAAAACCTTTGGATTTCCCATTTCTAGAAATGCTTTGGTAGGGATTCTTTTTATATTGAAACATAACAAGAAGTTTGTTTGGCTCAGGATACATACATATAAAAGATTTTAAAGGAGAATTCCAAGAATTTTTTGTACTCCGCAAATTAGATCAGTGATGTATTGTATTGGAAATTCTTAAAATATAGATTTATATAGTGCAATGTAAAGTAGTGCCATACAAAGAACTATACAAGTTTTATAAAGAGTAAAAGAAATGATAAATTAATATGTTGTATTGGAAGATAAATTTTATCCATAGTTCGTAAAAAAAAGGATGCCGATTTTTTTATTAGATTGTAGTGTTATCAATTTGAGCAGATTCCAAGTTGGGCATCAGATTATTGTGTGAAAGTTGTGCAGCTGAATTGTAACTGGGTGAGGTTGGATTGAGACTTCAGACGCGTTTGAGCTTTACTCACAGATTTATTTATTTTTAACTTACAAAAATCACACACGTACAATTAAAAACAGATAATATTTAACACATTTAAAGACCTATATTTATAGATTTGTGGAAAGATTCCACTTCTAAGCCGAAAATCAATACTCATGATGTACAGAAATATACTTCATCTCCAAGAGTGAGAATCTGTAGGTCAACTAATACACAGGATTTTGCAACGTATATTTTCTTTCTAGGTGAGAGACTGTTAACGAAACGTTTCTCAGCTGGAGCGCAGGTTGAACAATACTTCCTCTCAGGTGAGAGCCTCGAGGCCTACTGACTATCACTTCTGAACGCCACAGGAAACGCTCTTGTAGTGCGTAGGAGGAAGCATGGTTACAAATTGATATTTTACTATAAAACCATTTGAGCTTAAAATTTTAATGTTAAAATCGTAATTTTTTAGCAGTTCAATACCATTAAAAAAATCTAATAATTTGCTAGTATGAATAAAATTACTGTCGAACTTCGAAGATTTAAAGAAAATGAAAATCAATTGTAAATTTAAATCATTTGTTAATATTAGGAAGTTAAATATACTATATTGTTGCTTATCTAGAGCTCTTGTTAAGAATATACTTACATTTAAAATTCTAGGAATAATGAAATAATAATACGATTTACAGTTTAAAAATATTTGAAAGTATTGCTATATATAAGAATTGCCTTAAAATTTATTTAAATATACAAATTTTCAAATTTTAAAACACGAAAATTATCATTTTTTTTAAAATGGAATGAAATAAAACAAAAGATAATTTTTTTTTTTTTTTAAATCTAAATTTTAAATTTTTATTTGTATAAAAATTAAAAATTTTATTATTTAATTTTGGTGCCTGATGGGCGAATGACAGACCTCTGGTACTCGGTGCCACATGCTTCGGGTTCGATTTCCAGGGTTAGTGTAGTGATTCGGAATCCACTTTAAACTGGTCCTAGTCTAATGTGACTATAGAGAGTTGGGCGTAGGGTTGAAAACCCTACCCCGTAAAAAAAAAAAAAAAAAAAAAAAAACATCTCCTATTTCGAAATCTGTAGGTAGACAGTCATAGTCCACCATGGACTGTAGTACCAGGAAGTTAGTTATAATTCAATTTTTCCTAACAATTATATTTGATTTTTCAACATGCTCTTCTATTTTTTATCAACACTATTATTAATTAGTATTTAAGCAATTTTCGTTAGCTGTTATAATAATTGGATGAAATATAATTGGAATGATGAAATAATTTGTTGAAATAATTGGATGTTATTTCAGCAAATAATTTCATTATTCTATAGAGAAAATGTAATTTATTATTTCGTTATAAATTAAATTTTTAATCATTCAGAAATAAATTTTAAAAGTAATATGCTAAATTTATTTTTAATTTCATTCTCCGAAACATTTTATTTTAGTTTATTAATATTTTTCAAACAATGGTTCAGTATTCCTATGTGAATATTGAATTATGTAACACCGCAAACAATATTTCTTTCAGAAATTACTAATATAATGCGCGTAATCAGATATCAGAAAGGGAATATGCACATATAATAAATATGCAAATGCAGAAATTTGATTCATATGAATTATGCATAATGAAACTAATTTTTTTTTTCTAACTTTTATATAAAAAATAAGTAAATAAATTTACTCATATATTTTGAAAGCAATTTGAGCCTATTTTTAATGCAAAATTGCTACATGAAGCCATCATTAGGATAAAAATATTTTCATTTTTTCTATTTTATCTGAATATCAACTTTGCAGAATTTTTCATTACGTAAAGTAGAAACCTGAGTAGAGAACTACTCTTTTCTTTGAAAAGTTTTTGTGCCGTGTATTAAAAAAGTATTTTTTTCGAACAACGTCACATTGGTATTTTTTTTATTCAAGATTTCTACATCTCTGCAGTCGTTATTTAAAGAAAAAAAATACCATTTCTTTCCCAAAGAAATGGATCCGAACCGTACTTAAAACTATCTGCTTTATTTCGTAAGATTCAAACACGTAGAAACATTTTGCAATTTAAGAGGGTTCATTATTAACTGTGTCATCTAAGCCTGCCATGAAAGTGATCCAGATTGAAAGTTTGGAAAATGTAAAAGAAGGAAAAAAATAATCTTTAGAAAACAATTTCTGGAGAAAAAATTTGAATTTTTTTTCAGTACTTGCATTAATATTCAGAATGATTAGTTTTACTTTCGAAATATACTTTCATCAAAGAGTTTCAATGTTTGGCTTTTTGTGGGATTTTGAAATAAATAACTAGAAAAATGAAAGTATGACAGAAATATACATAACATTTCTAATACGACATACTTTTTAGAAAAAACATATACAAAACCATTTTATGACCATTATGTATATTTATGAAGATGACTGGAAGTATATGTATGATTGAATTTATGAATATGTAGGAACATGAATGTTTATATATTCAATGTTTATCAATTATGAATCACTTCATGATTTAATACATATTGTGAAAAAAAAAGTGAATAATTATTAAGACTTGTTAAATATATTCAAAAGTTTTTTCGTAAAAATTATTTGTGTAAAAATAACGTGTTATATGTCATTCCTTTGTTAGAGGATTAAAAACAATAAAATATATTTTATATAGTTAAGTTATGTGTCATTATTTGTTTAAAATTTAAGATAAAAATTTTTAAATCATATTAAAAAACAACATTTTTAGTAACATGGTAATTTTTGATAAAAGGGGTTTTGAAACTTTGCTCTATTTGTCAAGCACATTAAAATTGTTTATTTAAAAAATAATAAATAACGCAAAAATCTAAATTACAATCTTATTCTTAGCAACTGTTTTATATGAAGTTTCAAAAATTAATATGGAATTTACTAGCATTATATTAAGTCTTAGATTACATATTTTTTCATTCACATCATTTGTAAGTTCTAAGTGTATTGTTAGTCCACCCTTTAGAAATACAGCTATTGTTGGTGTTATTAACAGTACACTTGAAACTTATAAATGATGATATGAACATATTATTTGTTTATTTAAACAACTATTTCTTTTTTATATATTTTACTGTGTAATTCTTTTTTTTTTTTTCAGAAAATGCCATTTCGTATTTTTAAAAACAAATTTTTTTAATTGACCTTCCAAAGCTTTCTCAAAATGATAAACAGCAACAACAACCAAAAAGCCAACGGCCATACCATGCTGAGTATACCTGTTCTCGTTAGATCACCGAAGTCAAGCATCATTGGGCGCGGTCAGTACTTGGGTGGGTGACCACCTGGGAACACCCGCATGCCGTTGACATTCACAAATTTGGGACCTGAATGGCCGATGCTACACAGGTTTCGGGGTTCGGAATCCCGGCGGTGCGATGGATGTTTATAGTGGTTCGGAATCCACTTTAAGCCGTAGGTCCCGGTTTCCCATGACTGTTTGAGCGTCACGGAGCCAAAGTCAGACTTCTACCTACGGGGTGCTCCATCACAACAGAAGCTGCTTCCTTCCCTTCAATCATGAGCACATATGGGCTCGTGGGCTTGGCGAGCCAAGTGGGATAAGAAACAACAACAAAACAACAACTAAAGCAAACCATCTTCTAGATAACTTTTATTAGGGACTTAAATTTCATATTACTTAATAAATAAGTAAATTTCATACTACTTAGAAAAAATTTAGGCCTGCTACATAACACCCAAAGCCAAGTGTTTAACATACTATATTTAGGATTATTATCGTTTACTAAAAATAACATGATTTATTTCATTCAGTAATTATGATGGATCCAGGAAATTCAATGTAAATAACTCTTTTAATACTATATAGCAATGTACATATTATGATTTATGATCCCATCAATAATGACCGATATTCCGACATCAGATGTTATTTTATGTATATATATATATATATATATATATGAGAAGATTCTTTGGATGCTCGTCTGTGTTTGGTTTTCTCTAGACTTTTCTCAAATTCACCAGCTCAAAAATGTTGAACTAAATATTTGAGAAGGTAAGTTTTAGTCCCAACATTTAAAATCATAGTATACATATATATATATTTGCAAAAGCTAAACGTACTCATTCACGAAATATTTTCTTTTAGAAACTCGTTCGTAGTAACCGGCATTTTGTTTTCATTTTATACTGTTAATATTGATATGTGGACTCGAATACTTTGAAGCTAAACTGCTTTTTTATTAGTGGGCAGATCACAAAACAGCTGCTAAAACAATCACGATAATAGATTTATTCCTTTTGTGCTACGAATACCTTTTACTTTTTTAAATTGCATTCGTCTTAAGTATTTTAAATAAAAATTAATAAATATTTTATTAATTTCTAATTTTAAATGTTTTTGAAATTCCTGATAATATTTTCAATGAAACACGCCATTCATTAAATTATAAAAAGTGTCATTATCATCATTGGCTCAACAGCCCCTTGGTGGTCCAAGGCCGTATGTCTACTGGCAAATTTCTAGACAGGAGATGTTTTCTTTTTTTGCTGTAGGGGGTGTCAGTCCTACGCCCAATAGTCATATTAGACTGACACCTAAGGATTCCGAGCCACAACCAACATCCATTGCACTACCGGGAGATGAACCCGAAACCTGTGGCACCGAGTACCGGATCGCTAGTCACTCGGTCAGCATTTTTATCATATTTTTTTCGATCATCAAATTTAGAAAACCAAATTTATTTTTGTGAATTTTATTAATTATTTATTAATTTATTTTATTAATTATTTATTTTATTTATTTTATTATTTTTATTTTATTTATTTTAATTATTTTTTTATTTATTTTATTATTAATTATTTTTTAGTATTTATTTTATTATTAATTATTAATTATTTATTTTATTATTATTTATTAATTATTTTTGTTTATTATTTATTTATTATTTTATTTATTTGTTGATTGATTCTATTTATTATTTTTAAACTTTTTGTATTATTATATTTATTTTTTGATAAACCTTTATGGAGTTTTGCGATAACGCTTCCAGTACCTATTACATCGTCAGTAGTTTTAACTTACTTTAATGGTTTAATGGTTGTAATTTATTTTTTTAAAAAAATTAAATTATATGAATGCAAATGTAAAATATTTCGCTTTGTACCATTAAAAACAACACAAAAAGAAAATATTTCAATACCAGTTGAAAAGTATAATTGGGAAATTATTTTTTTAAAATGGAATCAAAGTTCAAATCTGGCTTATTTATAAAAAACTAGCTGCTACAATTTATTTCTTGTCAAGCAAAACGTTACAATCTGACGAAAACTTTTACCAATATTGGATGCAGAATACTCTGCAGTCTCTTGGTTACAAGCGGAAAAAAATTACCAATGATTTCCCGGCCTGGTAAAAAAGTCTGCTATCTTATCTCTGCCATTGGAAAATAATTTGTATTGGAATTCCATTTCAACCTTGCACACATTTTTTCCATTTCCAACTGTAAGTACAAATTTCAACTTTTCCAAAGTGTTGCTTGCTTTAGTTTAATCAGTTGCGGTACAGAAAAAAAAAATGATGTGAATATTTCTGCTGATGATCAAAACTTTCGTATTTTCTGAAGATATTTGTTTTTGGTAATGGAAGCTATTATAAGTAGTTGAAGAAAATCGGAATATTATAACTATATTTATTTATTTTTCTGATTTATAACTACATTTATGGAAAAAAAAATTGAAGATTGCTGAGAATAAAAATAGCAGTTTTTCTTGCAGATAAATGGTGCATATTTGATGATCTTGATTACATGCAATATACAAATATCCCTATTGTATAAATGATGATGTTAAAAAAATGTGATTAAAGTTGGAAACCTGTCCGAAAAAACTTAATTTGTTCTAGTGTGGGTTTTTGGAAGGATAACTACATATTTCCGTGTAGTATTGCATTAAATTTGGAAAATTCGAACCATTATGATTATCAAATGTGAATTCAAAATTATAATTATCCAAAATTGCGATTATTATTTGTAATGCACACTCGTTTACAAAATAATGCATGTAATGATTAAGAATCTACCATGCATTCCCACAACTAACCACAACCTTGAACTTAATGTTGATAAATCCTTCTTTCAAGGATGGGTTGACCTTGTATGTTAGACTTTGACTTTGCACGTTTTTTTCGCCCGTTAGACTTTGGAATGGAAGGAGAGAGGGCGAAAGAGAAAAGGGAGTGTGCAAAGTGGAGTGAAGAGTTACAGGCAGTAGGGAGGGTACAAACTACAAACTGGCTTAAATAAACTGATTTTAAGACAGTTTTATAAATACTTGCTATATAACATAGTATGCATTTAGTGTGCTATGTGCTGCAGTTGTGCAATGCTGTCTTAGCAAATTTTAAATATGGCAGCTAAATATCGTGTATTTATATTAATTTCTATCCGTGAACAACACTGAATCAAAAATCACACACATATACTGCTTTAACTTTTACTTAATGTGAAATCGTACATTCTTATTGCATGCTATTTAACTCTGACTACCAATGGACTATGATCGGATGTAAAATTTATAATCGAATAATAATATTTTTCTTCATAGTCATTAATTTTAATCGGAATATTCTCAGTACCTAGTTTACTAACCTCTAAGAGGGTAGGGTACATTTATGAGATGAGACATGATGATCATAGATGAGAATCATAGAGTATTGCAAAAGCTTAAAAATGAATTCTTGTCATGATAATGTATACTGAAAATACTGAAAACTTATAGACACCATATAAGTGAATATGCTTTTTATAAATCAATGTATACCAACAAAAGTTGCATGGTCAACAGTAAGAAATGGTGAACCATTGTTGCATATGGTTTTCACGAAGTATACTGACTATAGGTGGTCATCCTGGCATGGTACTCTTTTGACTCTGCACTATAAAATGTATTGTCCTGTATCATACGCAACACAATCCTCTCCATGTTCATTCATGAATCATGATAGCTCTCTTGATAAACCCGTTTATCATTTATCGGATATCATTGAGAGTACAAGAACTGTGTGGAATGATAATTTTACTCCACAGCTCCATAAACCAGATGTATATTCGTTAGTTTCGTGTTTGTTTGATTAGTAATCATATTATCGCTACATCAGTATGTGAAATGAATCTGTTGGAACTGACTCAGTATTGCCATAAGATTCCGAGATCAAAGTGAACTACCTCACCAAGAAATTTGTAAACCTGGTGCTGAACAGAGGGGGGCCTGATGACAGGATGATTAGAGATCTGATTTCGATTTCAAGATCTGGCGGTGCCATTGGCGGTGTATTTGTAATGGTTCGGAATCTACTTTAAACCTTAGGTCCCGGTTCTAATATAAATGTAGAACGTTGGGAGTAGGATTAACAATCCTACTCCATAAGAAGAAAACATCTCTTGTTTTGTAATCTGCTAGTAGGCAGACGACCATGGACCAATATGGACTATAGTGCCTAGAAGTTAATTAGTTAGTAAATTTAATTTGTAAATCTTAACTTTCTACCTAATGAAAGTTAATAAAGTTAAAAATTAATTAACTTTTAAAAATCATTAAAATTACATAATTGTGTATCGATATGCATCAATTTTAGATTTTTCTCTTTCAAGTGAAATGAATAATGACCTTGAGAAATAAAAAAACAAAAAACAAATTAAAAATTATATGCTTTCATATCAAATATTATTATGATTACATACGAAAACAGAATTTTATTACTTTCTTAATACAAAAGAAAATTATAATATCAGCTTTTGCTTCAATTAAATAAAAACAAATACTAAAGTAAGTGAAACATTTTAGCTGATTAAATTTTGAACTTTTTTTATTGTTTGAAAAAATTAATTAACTTTTCAATCAATGAACTAAACAAAATACTGAGGAAAATAAAAAGAAGAGTTCCGTTTTTCGCAAGCAACTTTTTTATCTTCACTTCTTCTTTTTTTTTCTTTTAAATAGTTCCACGAATATCATCAAGGTATTTTGCAAGTATTTGCTCAGTTTCATTTTCAATTAATGAGTTCCAAAATATGCGTCTTAATTTACAAAATATACTTACAAGTGCAAAGTTTTAAAAAATCAATGTTTTTATTTTTACGTTTTTCTTAATTGATTCATATTTTTTTTAGCAGTTTGGTAGGAGCAAAATTTTTTTTTTTTACGTTAATGTATAAATTGCACATTTTTAAGTTTAGGGCGTCAAAATATGTGAAAAATTATTTTTCTTATCAAATTTGAATAATGTAATAGAAAATTATTAATGATACAAAATTATTAATGTTATTAATGCATAAATTATGTTTATTTAATATCAAAAATACTTTTTACAACGTGGATAAATGTTTTTCATTGTTAAATTTGTTTTCTTTCGCGTTGTTCAGTTTCGCTCTAATCAGCTTTGGTATATGAATACTATTGTGTTTGCGTTCGATGGCTGAATGACTAGAACTCGGTTTCGGGTTCGAGTCTCGGCGGTGCCATGGATGCTTGTAAAGGTCCCGAATTCACATCCAACCGTAGGCCCCAGTCTAATAAGGCAAAGTGATAAGATCGACAATATTCTTAAAGAATCCACAAGCAAATCTATTTCCTGACTGCCAAGTGATTAGCGTTCTGTGTTCGGTGCCACAAGTGTCACGTTCCAGTCACGGCTGTGCCATGGATATTTGTAGTGGTTCGAATCCACTTCAAACCGTAAGTCTATGCAATATGACTGTTGGGCATATGGGTGTCAACCCTACCTCATAAAAAGAAAACATCTCCCGTTTCAAGATCTGCCAGTTGGCAGATGGGCCTTTACCCATCATGGAGTTGTTGCGCCATTGCAACTTTATTATGGAAATACGACTATGATGAGCCAAAGCCGTCTTATATAAAAGTGGAATTGATAATGATTTCCAAGCGGTTTCTCAGATATAATTGTCCCATATTTGTTTCCGATATGGAAGAAAAACTCATAGACTTGCTAGAAAACTCGGATCAGGTTAGACGAGACGATTTTTTCACAGCTGTTATTAATTCTATTTGCTTTACAAAACCATTTTTACAGTCCGCCACGAGTGGGAATGATACGCTATTGTCTACTTATAACAGGTGGGCTGAAAAGTTCATAGTCTGACACATAGATGGCGCTACTAGTATTAAATCAATATGATTTTTAGTTAGCCCTAACGTTCAAAAGACATGTGTATAAATGTGACAGCTATTGCACTATTAGTATGTGAGTTATAGCATTTTTAGTGAAGCAACTTTTGTTAGTTTGAAAAAATGGTTAAAAAGGAATTTCGTGTGTTAATAAAGCATTGCTTTTTGGCGAAAAAAAATACTATTGAAGCCAAGGCTTGGCTTGATATACATTATTAGGACTTTGCACCAAGAAAATCAACCGTAGAGAAGTGGTTTGCTAAATTTAAACGAGGCGAAATGTGCACCAAGGTCGATGAACGCAGTGGATGCGCCAAAGAGGCAGTTACCGACGAAAACATAAAAAAAGTCCACAAAATAATTTCTGATAACCGTAAAGTGAAGTTGATTGAGATAGCTGAGATCCTAAAGATATCAAAGGAACGTGTTGAACATATCGTGAATAAATATTTGGATATGCGAAAGCTCTGTTCAAAGTGGATGCCGCGAAGAGCTCACAATCGACCAAAAACATCAACGAATTGATGATTCTAAGCAGTGTTTGGAGCTGTTCAATCGTAATAAACCCGAATTTTTTGCGTCGATATGTGACAGTGGATGAAACATGGCACCATCATTTCACACCGGAGTCTAATCGACAGTTGGCCGAGTGAACACGTGATGAACACTAAAAATGCTATAACTTCACTAAAAATGAGTTATAGCATTTTTTAGTGAAGTTATAGCATTTTTAGTGTCACATTTATACATATGTCTTTTGAAGGTTAGGGGCTAACTAAAAATCATATGGATTTAATACTAGTAGCGCCATCTATGTGTCAGCCTTCGAACCTTTCAGCCCACCTGGTTACGTAAATGCTTTATTCAATTAGCCTCAAGATTGTTTTTCAAAACTCCATATTTACAATATTTTTAAATTAATTTTAACGTAGACTAAATATATACTAGGAATGATTATAGAAATAATTCATAATTTTTCTGATGTAATAAATTAAGTTAAATTGAATTGAATGGTAATGAAAAAAGAATGCCTATAAGAATTTTATCTACATTATTTAAAGAAAAATATTTGCAACACTTAAAAGAATAAAATAATTGTTCAATGATTAAAAACATATTTTTAAGTTTATTTCCATAGTTTATCCTCCTTCATCTTCATTGAGTAACAGCCCTAATTGGTGGAACAAAGCCGTTTGCCTACTGGGAGATTTCGAGACAGGAGATCTTTTCTTTTGACGGCGTAGGGTTGTCAGCCTCACGACCAGTCATATTAGAACGGGACATACGACTTAAAGTGGATTCCAAACCCATTACAAACATCCATAGCACTGCAGGGACTCGAAACCGAAACCTGTGGCACCGAGAGCTAGAGTGCTTGTTTCAATAATTTGTATTGCTTATTTGTATTAGTTCATAGCATTTTTAATTAACGTCAGATAAGGTAAGAAGCTAAATATTCGTCATAAGTATACAATAGAAACATCTATAGTTTATTTGAAATTTCTACATTTCAAAAATATAATAAAAATAATAGTTATACAAGAGTTTATAGTATATATTTTTTTAAAAAAAAAATAAGAAGCCCCGAAAATAAAAAACGAAATCGTTGAATTCTGGAAATATGTTCTGATGATGGAACTGACAGCCTAAATTCAAAAGATATCGATGCAATTGCATCATTTTGTTTGGACTTATTCCGAAAGAATTTTTCGAATATTGAAACGAATATTCTTTAAAAAAATGTCTTATAAATAAGGATTGTGTTACAATTTTAGTCATGAGTACATTTGAAAAAAATTATACCACTTTAAAACATTCAGATTTGAATTCACCTTAAATATAATCTGTAGCAAAAATTAGTTAAATGCTCCAAAATTTATACTGTTTATGCATACCATTTTCAATAAATAATAAATAAAGTAAGCAACTAAATATTTGCCATAAGTATACAATAAGTTATTCTAAACATCTACAGTTTATTCGAATCTATTTGCAATTTGCACGTTTCAAAAATGAAATAAAATAAAAATTAATAATAATAAGAATTAAACGAGAGTTTGGAATATAATTTTTATAAATAAAATGCTCAACAAAAATTAAAAAGAAATCATAATCCTGGAAATATGTTCTCATGATGGAACTGACAGCCTAAATTCAAGAAAATGTCGATGCAATTGGCATCATTTTGTTTGGTCTTATTCCGAAAGAATTTTTCGAATTGTGAAATGAATATTCTTGAAAAAGAATTTTTAGAAATAAGGATTATGTTCCAATTTAAGACATGAGTACATTTGAAAACAATTTATACAAATTTAAGACATTTTATCAGTATTGAATTCACTTTAAAAGCAATCTGTATCAAAATGAGTTAAATACTCTAAAATCATTAAGATTGGTTTTTCCCCATAAATTCTGTACATTGAAAATTTATTTCTGATTAAATTATTAATATTTAACCATTTTACACATTTGTTTTCCATTATTACTCCTTTTTTTTACTAATATTTTTGGTAACTATTAAATAAAAGAAATCTTAGTTTTAAAAGAAATAATTAAAGAAAAAAATCTTAAATTATCTTTAATAAATAAATCATAAAAAAAGGATTTTATTTAATTTTTAATTTTTTAATAAATAAAGAAAAATTAAAAATTGCTTATTATCAACATTTTATAATTAAAATGTAATTTTTAATGAAATATTTTCATATTCCTTACTATATATTAAAAAAAAAAATACATGATATTGTCGTTCAATTTTTTAACTGTATTTAAAACTAGTACAACATTTAAAAATTCATCAAATAATTTAATTAACAATAAAGGTTTGTTGTTTTACGGTCTGATAAATTATGTTTCTTTTTCCCATCGCGTTCTTCTACATTTATTTTATTAATAATTTTCATGATAATTCCATATCCGTTATCTATAGTGTATCAACCTGAAAACATTAAATAAACCCCACACCCTTAAGAGGATGCACCAAATACTAGAATTTCACATCATAGAACGCATAATAATCAGGAGTGTAATGTAACGGACTATATTAAACCCATAACGGCTTCAAGAAGAGGGATACTTTCAGGTTCGTGAGAGTACTTAATTTTTATTTACAAACACTATATATTTACAAATAATGTAATTTGGGTTATTACACAAGTAAAATAAAAATAAAAATAAAATTTGATCACAAAGTACACGATTAAATCACAAGTACAGTTTACTAACAAAGTCGGAGATTTTCAGAGTTCTCGAGTCTACGTCGAATCCAATTGTCTGATCTGCGGCAGACCTTAATTATAACCACACGGCATGATACACGATACCACAAAGGGTTCACTTTGGAAAACAGTCGGAAACTTTCGTCTTCTTCAGTCACTTCAGAGAAAAAGACAAATAACACTTCTGCTGGTCTCGTCGCAGAACTCTCTCTCATCTTCAAAGAAAAACCTACATTTAAAAATCTGCCAAAAGGGTGGTCAGCTTCACTCACTTTTTATTGGAATAGATATTTCTCAGCTCGTGGTCTACCACCAATCACGATGGAAAAACTCATGGTATAGTTCACGTTCAGTTTGTAGTTGATTCGAACTGGGAAGGTCGCATGGACATTCGCTAATTTCTTGAGTCTCATTACGCATGACATCGAATATCTACTATCAGATTTGAGTGACAGGTTTTTCTCATTAGAATAAAACACTAATTGCATGTAATATACCTACCCACAACAATGGTTGTCTGCTATCAAATTTGAGTGATGGGCTTGTCATGTACTTGCAAAATAACATATGTTCCTCTCTCATGGGAATAAAATGCCACAACTCTTCCCGTGAGAAAAATGCTACATTAGCCTAAACACCTGGTTATTCAAGCTTTCGATTGGCTGAAACATAAGCCGTGAGATTTTAGCATGTGGTAGAAACCCACCAAAACAGGGAAGGGCCCTGATACACTAAAATGATCCCTTCATGTAAAAAGGCAGCCAATAAAATGGTTCACGATTCAAGATCTAATAGTACAAATGGTATTACATTTACATCAAGTACTAGAATTTCCCTTCATAGAACACATACCACTCACAAGAGCTTAAACTCCTAGTCATTCAACAGGTTTGGGGTTCGAGTCTCGGCGGTGCCCTGGATGTTGTAGGGTTTTGGAATCCACTTTAAAATGTAGGTCCCGGTCTGTTTAGCCTAAAGTGTGCACAAGATGACCATAAAGCGACAAACCAAATCAAACCTAATCATTCAAGTTTTCGATTGACGGGCATGTACAACATCAGATTTTAGCATCTGGTAGAAAACCACCAAACCAGGGAATGGCATTGATACACTAAAATGGTCCCTTAACATACAAAAGCAGGCAGTAAAAGGGTTCACGATACATGCTCTTGCATATTTAAATCAGGAGCCTAAAGTCCAATTGGAGCCAATCAAACAGAAGCCTAAATTCCTGGTCATTCAAGCTTTCGATTGGCTGGCATATAAACGTGAGATTTTAGCATCTGGTAGAAACCCAACAAACTAGGCAATCGCCCTGCTGCATTAAAATAGTGAGTTAACATAAAAAGTTCACTGATCTAATAGCACAAAAGCAGTTATATTTGATTAAATATAAATTTATAACTCAAAAAAAGTACTTCAAGCCTAACCATGAGTCTAACAACCATATCTCTGACAAAAATAATGCGTTCGTGTATATACAAGGAGAATAAAACTAATTTGCATGTTTTTCCTTACGAGAGAAAATAATATTTAGAGCTCTTGAGTTTTGAGAGCGCGCACGAAAAAGTATTTTTAAAGGTGTATCATTAATCATAGCTCTGAGTGGTTCTCTCTCCAGCAAATAAGTGGTTTTTTTTTTCACAATGATTTATGCGTAAAAGGTGAAAAAAATAGAGAGTCTGCCTGAAAACAATAGGGGATTTTTTTATACTTATGTATATATTATGTGAAAAAAAATGTTTTTTTTTTTTTTTTTTTTTAAATTTATGTCTGGGTTTTAATAATGGTAGAGCAAATGAAATTTAAAGTAATAAATTTGGTTAAAAAATACACTAAGCAGAAGGAGCAAAGGAGAATAAAACACAGCAACAAAATTTGTTTTTTTAATGAATAACGTTGTATTTAATATTTCATTAATTTTTTACCTATTAATGGTACTTGTTTAGAAAGATTTGTTTTTTTTTTTTTTGTTTTTTTTTTTTTTCATTATGATTAAAAATATCACGTCTAGTTATAAAAAAAAACGTGTTTGTTTATAAGTTATTGTTTTTTTAGTATTAAATATGGCATTTATTTTTCATTCGACTTCATGCCATCTTTTGCGAAAATAACTTCTTTTAAAACCTACTGCAAGATTTTAGTTTTATTCGTTGATTCTTTATTTTCAAGTTTGCAAAAATTATGTAATGAATGAATTGAATTTTGATTTTCTTAACAAAATTATTTTACTGAACTAATGAAATCATTTGTAAGTAGGATAGATTATTTTTAAGGTAATCTTTCTGAAATATATTTTATATTACATTGCAATTAAACACAGTTAATTCTTCTAATCATGTATAAAAACATATGATTATTTAAAATTTTAAATGAGATCTATCACTGAGATATCTGTCATTAAATGCAATCTATCTGAATTCTATCATTTTCAATAGTAGGAATCTCTATAGAAAAGAAGAAAATCATTTTTATTTAAGTATAATTAAAGTAATTGTTAAAATTATAAATATATCAATATAACATTTTACTACTCTAACCATGCTTCCTCATAAGCTCTAACAGGAGCGTTTCCTGTGGCGGTTAGGGAGAAATGGTCAGTTGGCCTACAGACTCTTAACCGGTAAGAGTGTATATTTCACCCACTCTGCGCGTAGTTGAATATCGGTTTTTGGTTTAGAAGTGGAATCCTTCCAGGAATCTATAATTACAAGTCTTGAAATATATTATATATTGTATGTCTCTAATTGTATATGTGCGCTGTTTGTGCGTGTATAAATAAAGCTGCGAATTCTCCGACTTGTGTCTCAAGTATCTGAACCCAACCACATCCATTTGCAACATAATTGCCCAACCTGCACATGAAGTAGGTTAAATAAAAATATTCAATGAGTATATATATATATATATATACTCATTGAATATTTTTGTATACATGTATACAGTATATATGTATATTCATTAAAAATATTAACTATATTAGACATTTTATACATGTATATTTAGACAAAAGAAATGTTCCTATATAAATTCTATTGCATTTAAGTATTGAATAGCATATTTAAATAATTATATGCAATGAACCGATAAGTCATGAAATTATGAAAAATAAGATGAAATATATTATAATGAGTTAACTATCATAATGGAATACAGATTCATAATGGATTCATCATCGATTAGAATCATAGTTAGGATAATTTGCACACTTTTAGCAACATAAGATGCCCCAAAGATAATCTGAGAAGTATATGTAGTAAAAACTTCTTCGTGTCGTCTTTTATGATACATATTTCAAATCTAACTATATTTATAAGAAATATTCCTATAGAAAAATCTCTTTGTATTCTTTTAAAATGCCTCCATATTTTCTGTCGTCTACCCATTCCAACTTCTTTTGGTCGATTTTATCTCATTTTATGGTATGGCGGAAATACCACTTCATTCATGTGTGGAAAATAATTCTATAGACAGCATCCTAAACGATCTTGTTTGCAGCCATATGTATGCGCTAGAAGTAGCGGAACGAAGAAATATGGAGAACATATATTTCTTCCTCTGTGTGTCCCAAGCCCTGATGCATGCCTTCAGAGATCCATAAAATAGGAGAAAATAAAATTAAATATTGTGACAAATACATAAAAGTTTTGAAATAAATCTTTATTTTAAGTGTCATTAAGAATGTTGCATTTGGAATTAAATATTAATATTAACTGTCACAAATATTCTATATGCCAAATATATTTCGCAAATATTTTCAATATTTAAAATATCAATTTGTTTCAATCTACCATTTATTAGTTTTTGATTTTTCAAATTACAATGCAAGTATCAGTAATATATCGCTATGCTAATATACCAAATATAAATATATACAAATAAAAATATATATAAATAGCTAATATATGCAAATATAACTATAGATAAATAGCTAAATATATGCAAATATAAATGTATACAAATAGCTAATATATGAAAATATTTTCAATGTTTAAAATATTATTTGGTTTAATCAATCTTTTATTAGTTTTTGATTTTTCAAATTACAATGCAAGTATCAGTAATATATCGCTATGCTAATATACGCAAATATAAATATATACAAAATAAAAATATATATAAATAGCTAATATATGCAAATATAACTATAGATAAATAGCTAAATATATGCAAATATAAATGTATACAAATGGCTAATATATGAAAATATTTTCAATGTTTAAAATATTGGTTTTAATCAATCTTTTATTAGTTTTTGATTTTTCAAATACAATGCAAGTATCAGCAATATATCGCTATGCTGATATATGCAAATAAAAATATATACAAATAAAAATATATATAAATAAGCTAATATATGCAAATATAACTATAGATAAATAGCTAAATATAAAATATAAATGTATACAAATAGCTAATATATGAAAATATTTTCAATGTTTAAAATATTATTTGGTTTTAATCAATCTTTTATTAGTTTTTAATTTTCAAATTACAATGCAAGTATCAGTAATATATCGATATGCTAATATACGCAAATATATATACAAATAAAAATATATATAAATAGCTAATATATGCAAATATAAATAGCTAATATAAGCTGAAATATTTTCAATGTTTAAAATATTATTTGGTTTTTAATCAATCGTTTATTAGTTTCTGATTTTTCAAATAACAATGCAAGTATCAGTAATATATCGGTATGCTAATATATGCAGATATAATTGTACACAAATAGCTAATATATACATATATATAAATATATGCAAATATAAGCTTATATACGCAAATATAGACTAATATACGTAAATATAGCTAATATATGCAAATATTTTCAATGTTTAAAATATCATTTGGTTTTAATCAGTCTTTTATTAGTATCTGATTTTTGAAATTACAATGCAAATGTAAGTAATATTTTTGTACGTTAATATATGTACATGCTAAAAAATCTGTGACTTTGCAGAGTAAATAATAAGTAGAATGGAAGTCTTTCCATCAGATTTCGAATAGGATATGGACGCTCCAAATACCATTCTTCGAATTGTTTCTGATTGAAAAACAGCGTCCCTCACTTCTTATTGGAGTATATATTTTTCAATTTGTAGTTGTTTCGACCTGTGAAGGTCGCATAATTTGCTAATTTCCAGGGTCTCATATCTGCTATCATATTTGAGTGACAGGTTGTTCTCATTAGCACAAAACATTAATTGCATGTAGTATAACCACTCACAATACTGCTCGTCTGCTGTCAATTTTGAGTGATGGAGTTATTATATACTAGTTATTATATAGATGGAGTGTATCTATATATAATAACATACATTCCTCACACATAGGAATGACATGCAAAAACTCTTCCCTTCAAAAAAACAAAAACAAAAAATGCTACAGACGCCTAAATATCTGGTCATTCAAGCTTTCATTGGCTTCCATATACAAACGTGAGATTTTAGCATGTGGTAGAAACCCACTAAAACTGTGAACGGCATTGATACACTAAAATGATCCTTTATCAAAAAAAAAGGCAGCCAATAAAAGTGTTCACGATCCATGTATATATTTCTAATACCACAGAAGCTCTTCCATTTGATTAAATATAAATTTATAAATAAAAAAAATACTTCAAGACTAACCACATATCCAACAACCATATCTCTGACAAAAATTAATACGTTCGTGTGTATACAAGGAAAATAAAACAAATTTACATGTTTTCCTAAATTTTTTACTACCTTAACTCTGGCCAAAAAGTCTAAACTCCTGGCCAAATACTACAGAAGTCTAAACTCCTCATCATTCAAGCTTTCGATTGGCAGACATATACAACGGGAGATTTTAATATGTGGCAGAAACCCACCAAACCACAGAACGGTCCTGATACACTAAAATGGGGCCTTCGCATAAAAAGGCAGCCAATAAAAGGGTTCACGATCCATGATCTAATGGCACAATTCCTCTTACATTTGATTAAATATAAATTTATACCTAAAAAAAGTACTTCAAGCCTAACCATGAATTTAACAACCATATCTCCGTCAAAAAAATAATGCGTTCGTTTATACAAGGAGAATAAAACTAATTTACATGTTTTTCCTTACGAGAGAAAATAATATTTAGAGCTCCTGCGTTTTGAGAGCGCGCACGAAAAAGTAATTTTTAAAGGCGCATCATTAATCATAGCTATGAGTGGTTCTCGCTCCAACAAATAAGTGGGTTTTTTTTTTTTCACAATGATTTATGCGTAAAAGGAGAAAGAAAATTGAGAGTCTGCCTGAAAACAATAGGGGATTTTTTTTTTTATACTTATGCATATATTATGTAAAATAATTTTTTTTTAAATTTATGTCTGGGTTTTAATAATGGTAGAGCAAAATGAAATTTAAAGTAACAAATTTGGTTAAAAAATGCACTACGCAGAAGGAGCAAGGGAAATAAAAAGCAACAACAAAAAAAAAAAAATAACGTTTTTTAATATTTCATTAATTTTTTCCTATTAATGGTACTTGTTTGTAAAGATTTGATTATTTTTTATATTTTTTTAGTTCGTTATGATTAAAAAAATATCACGTCTAGTTAAAAAAAAAAATGTGTTTGTTTATATGTATAAATTATTATTTTTTAGTATTAAATATGGCATTTATTTTTCATTCGACTTAATGTCTTCTTTTGCGAAAATAACTTCTTTTAAAACCTACTGCAAGATTTTAATTTTTTTCGTTGATTCTTTATCTTCAAGTTCGTAAGAAATTATTAAAAAAAGGATATCATATAGTAAATGAATTAAATTGCGATTGTTCCTGAGAAATTTATTATTCAGTTAATAAAACCATTTCTAAGTAGGTTAGAATCTATTTAAAGAAATCCTTTTAAAATGTATTTTTATATTATATTATAAATATTATATTAGTATATATTATTAATATTTATTATATGTATAAATATTATATAAATATAAAATTAGTGTATAGTATACTAATATATAAAACATATGATTATTTAAAACAAACTAATTTTAAATGGGATCTATCATTCTGAGTCATCTATGAGATTTATTATTCTGAGAGATCTATGAGATCATTAAAACAGATCTATCTGAATTTTGTAATTTTCAATAGGAGAAATCTGTATAGACAAGAAGAAAATCATGCTTATTAAACGTATAATTAAAGTAATTAATAAAAATATACATTTATCAATATAAATCAATATAATATCTATTTTACTACTGTAACCATGCTATCCCCTACGCACTGATATGAGTGAACCCTGTGGCGTTTCAGGAGAAATGATCAGTTGGCCTGCAGACTCTCACCCAGAAAGGAAGTATCATTCGCACACCCTGCGCGTAGCTGTGGGATTTCGGCTTTGAAGTGTGATACTACCATGAATCTGTAATGATATGTATTTAGATATGTTAAATATTGTATATCTCTAATTGTATGCGTGTGCTGTTTGTGCGTGTTAAATAAAACTGTGAGTTCTCAAACTTGTGCCTTAAATATCTCGACGTAACCACGCCCAGTTACAGTCTGAATGCTCAACCTGCACACTACACTACGAGTTCAATACGAGGGAATATTTTTAACAAGACCATATATTTTGCCGACAAAAATGTTTTTTTACCTATTCTATTACATTTTCTATTGCATAAATTGTATTGCATTTTTGAATAGTATATATCATCATAATTAATTATATGCGATGAAGCGATGAGTCAAGAAATTATGAAAAATAAAACGAAATATATTGCAATGAATTCACTATCATAATGGATTTATAATGGGATATAGATTCATAATGGATTCACTATCGATTGGAGTCATAGTTCAGATAATTTGCACGCTTTTAGCAACATAAGATGTCCCCAAAGATAATCCAAGAAGTAGAAGTAGTAAAACTTCTACGTGTCGTCTTTTCATGCTACATATTTCAAATCTAACTATATTTATAATAAATATTTCTGTAGAAAAATCTCTTTGTATTCTTTTAAAATACATCCATATTTTTGGTCAGTTACCCATTCCAACTTCTTTTGGTCGATTTTATCTTATTTTATGGTATGGAAATACCACTTCATACATGGGTGGAAAATAATTCTATAGACAGCATCATAAACGACCTTGTTTGCAGCCATATGTATGCGCCAGAAGTAGTGGAACGAAGAAATATGGAGGACATATATCTCATCCTCTGTGTGTCCCAAGCCCCGATGCATGCATTCAGAGACCCATAAAAATGAGAAAATAAAAAATAAATGTTGTGACAAATACATAAAAATTTTGAAATAAATCTTTATTTAAATCGTGATTAACAATGTTGAATATGGAGTTAAATATTAATATTAATGGCAAAAATATTCTTAAATTTGACAAACATTTCCAGTGTTTAAGATATCATTTGGTTTTAATCAATCGCTTATTGCTTTTTAAATTTGTACATTGCAATGCAAATATCAGTAATATTTTGGTTTGCTAATATATACAAATATACAAATAGCTTATAATGGCTTCAAAAGAGGAATGTTTTCAGGTTCATGGGAGCATATAATTTTTTATTTACAAGCACATATATATATATATATATATATATATATATGCCCTTTGAGTTATTATACAAAGAAATTAAAAATTAATAAAAAATTTGATCACAAGTGCATGATTAAATAGCAAGTATGGCTCACAGTCGGTGATTTTTTTGGCGGTGGTCTGCGCAGATCTTTATTATAACCACACGGAGTTATATAAGATACCGCAAAGGGTTCACTTTTGAAAACAGCCGGAAACTCCGGCTTACTCAATCACTTCAGAGAAAAAGGAAAAACAATACTTCTGCTGGACTAGTCACAGAACTCTCTCTCTTCTTCACGGGGGAAAAAACCCTCATATTAATACAGTCCGTCAAGAGGTGGGAAGGGGACAGCTTCCCTCACTTCTTAATAGAGTACATATTTTTAATTTGTAGTTGTGTGCAGTTGCGACCTGTGAAGGCTGCATAATTCACTTAATTTCCAGGGTCACATATCTGCTATCATATTTGAGTGACAGGTTGTTCTCATTAGCACAAAACATTAATTGCATGTGATATAACTACCCACAATACTGCTCGTCTGCTGTCAATATTGAGTGATTGGGTTATTATATATTTGCCAAATAACATACATTCCTCTTTCATGGAAAAGAAATGCAAAAACTCTTCCCATGTGGAAAAAATACTACAGGAGCCTAAACTCCTGGTCATTCAAGCTTTCGATTGGCTGGGAATATAAGACGTGAGATTTTAGCATCTGGTAGAAAACCACCAAACCAGGGAATGACACTGATACACTAAAATGGCCCTTTATCATAAAAAAGGCAGCCAATAAAATGGTTCACAATCCATGATCTAATAGCAAAAATGCTTACATTTGATTAAATATAAATTTATACCTCAAAAAAAAGTACTTCAAGTATAACAACCATATCTCTGACAAAAATAATGCGTTCGTTTGTATACAAGGAGAATAAAACTAATTTACATGTTTTTCCTTACGAGAGAAAATAATATTTAGAGCTCTTGCGTTTTGAGAGCGCGCACGAGAAAGTAATTTTTAAAGGCGTATCATTAATCATAGCTATGAGTGGTTCTCGCTCCAGCAAATAAGTGGGTTTTTTTTTTTCACAATGATGTATGTGTAAAAAGGAGGAAGAAAGTAGAGAGTCTGCCTGAAAACAATAGGTTTTTTTATATTTATGTATATATTAAGTGAAAAAAAATTGTTTTTTTAAATTTATGTCTGGGTTTTAATAATGATCGAGCAAATGAAATTTAAAGTAATAAATTTGGTTGAATAATTCACTATGCAGAAGGAGCAAGGAAAATAAAAAACAACAACAATATTTGTTTTTTTCTTTAATGAATAACGTTGTATTTAATATTTTTTATTAAATTTTTCCCAATTAATAGTACTTGCTTAGAGAGATTTAATTTTTTTTTCGTTATGATTAAAAAAATATCACGTCTAGTTAAGAAAAAAAAAATGTGTTTGTTTATATGTATAAGTTATTGTCTTGTAGTATTAAATATAGCATTTTTTTTCATTCGACTTAATGTCTTGTTTTTATGAAAATAACTTGTTTTAAAACCTACTGCAAGATTTTAATTTTATTCGTTAATTTTTTAATTCCTTCTATTAGCTCACACTCTCCCTTAGATATATCTATTTGTACAAATTTTGAATCGTTCATAAAATACTTTTCATTTAGCCACTCAAGTTCAAATACATCTTTTATTGAATTTGTAGTGGATGACTCTTTATGTTAATACAGTTTTTTCAAATATTTATTTCGTAATTAAATTTAATTAATTAATTTATTTTTAGATTTAAGTTGCATATATCTGCCAATAGATGGCGCCAGTTAAACTTAAAAAAATTATTGAAAAATTATTTATAAACTACTTTCTGCAATATAGTGAAAAAAAAGGTAGGAATTGACTTAATTTTTTTATATTACTTGTTTATCTTTAAGTTTGCAAAAAAAATTGTTAAAAAAAATTATATAATGAATGAATTGAATTTTGATTTTTCTTAAAAAAATTGTTTTTATTGAGTTAATGAAATCATTTTAAGTAGGTTAGAATCCATTTATAGAAACTTTTTAAAATTTATTTTTATATTATGTTGCAATTAAACATAGTAAATTCTTCATATCATATATTAAAACCTGAATATTTAAAACATGCTAATTTTAAATGATATCTATCATTAACTGGGAAATGTATTTAAATTTTATCATTAGCAACTATATATATATATATATAAATAATGCACTTTGGGTTATTATACAAAGATTTAAGAATTAAAAATAAAATTTGATCACAGAGTGCATGTTTAATCACTAGTAGTGCAGTTCCCTTTAGAGTCGGTGATTTTCAGAGTTCTTAATTCTACGTCAAATTTAATTGTCTGGTCTGCGGTAGACCTTAATTATCACACGGCTTGATACAAAATATATAAGAAAGGGTTCACTTTGGAAGACAGGCTGAAACTGCGGCTTATTCAGTAACTTCAGAGAAAAGAAGAAAACAACATTTCTGGTCGACTCATAGCAGAAATCTCTCTCTTCTTCACCAAAAAGAAAACTCCTTTTAAGACAATCCTTCAAGAGAGGGGCCAGCTTCAATCACTTCTTATTAGGGTAGATATTTTCCCCGTTCGTGATCTTACAATCACGATGGAATATCTCATGGTATATATTTATATTCAATTTGTCGTTGTTACGACCTGCGAAGGTCGCACAGACATTGGCCAATTTCCTCCAGTTTCATTATAAATGAAACCGAATATCTAACAAATTTGAGTGACATGTTGTTCTCATTAGTACAAAATATTAATTTGCATGTAAGTATATGTACTTCCATAATATTATTGCTTGTCTGCTGTCAAATTTGAGTGATTGAGTTATTATAGCACTTGTCATATAATATACATTCCTCTCATGGAATGAGAATTCAAAACTCTTTCATGAAAAAAAAAAAAAAATACAGGAGGCTACACTCTGATCATTTCCAACTTTCGATTCGCATCTGAAGAAAACCATCAAACCCACGAACGGCACTGGTATGCCTAAAATGGTCATTTAACATAAACAAGCAATACAAAAAAATTTTAAGTCAATTCCTTCTTTTTTACTATATTGTGAAAAGTCCTTTACAAATAAGGTTTGAAATTTTCTTCTTACATCTGGAATACCATCTATTTGGTAGATACATTACGGCTTAAATCTAAAAAAAGCTAAAATTAATTAATTAAATTTAATAGCAATACGTAGAAGC
>BPLR01017055.1:0-29770 GCA_021605095.1 Caerostris extrusa | reverse complement strand
ACATTTACATATCCATCAGACGATCAGAAAGTGTTTTTATATTTATTCATTTTTGGGGTATGTGATCGTCTCTGATGGATGAAATGAAAAAAATTCAGAAAGAAAGATTTTTTTTTGTCAATTTCCTTTTTTAAGTTCCATGTCATTGGAAGTATTTAATCGTCTATATCACCCTTTGAAAGCAATTAACGCTTCTTGCTTTTGTTTGAATCAATGTGAAAATAAGTCCTTATTAATTTTATGCATAATTTATTATTCTTGAATTAGTACTATTTATTATTATGACTTATAAAAGTTGTATTAAATTTTTTAAAAGCAGAGTTTTCTTTATTATTTTTTTTATGGATATAAGATCATTATTGGGTATGTTTATGAAAATTTGAAACGAATTTCTTGTCGCCTTTATTTGTTCTTTTTTCTTTCGACAAACGCGTTTAATCGTTTGCTTTTATTCTACCAATGAATATAATCCTGATTAATTTTATAATGTAATTTGATGTGCTCCTTGAATTAACACTTTATTATTACCACCTATAAAGTTATAGCTATTTCTTTACGAATGTAAAGTTCTTAATTTTTTTTTTTTTTATTTCTTTTATCGAGTATATGATCATCGGTCGGGTATGAAATAAAAATCTGAAACGAATCTTTTGCCGCCTTATTTGTTCATTTAATTCATCGAGAGTATTTGATCGTTTGCTTTTAGGCACTTTACCCATTAACGGTACTATGACAGACTTGGCGTTCTTTAAGTGTCAAATATAACGGCTGCAGTTGCTGGAGTTGCAGACGCCATTTTGTAGTGCCACCTAAAACCGCCAAATCTGAAGCTGCGGTTGGTGCGTTTGCACTTTATTGGCTCAACTGTCGCCAAGGTACCGTTAATACGTAAGTACCGCTTTATTTAACTAATGAAATTAAAGTCTGATTAATTTTATACGTAATTTATTGTTCTCGATTTAATACTCTTATCCTTATTACCCATTAAATTATATAGTTATTTCTTTTACGAGAACAGATGGTTTTTTTTTTTATTATTATTTTTCTTTTATTTTTATATATCGGCTACGTGATCAGTGGATGGATATGAAATAAAAAAATTGAAACGAATCTTTTGCCGCCTCTTTAATCATTTCATTCAAGTCAAAAGCATTTTAATCCTTTGCTTTGTATTCAGCCAATCAAAGTAAGTGCGGATTAATTTTAAAAGCTATTTATTGTTCTGATCGATTATTTAATAAAATATTAATTATAGTATTATTATTTAGTAAAAAAATAAATTTTAGAAGAAATTTTTTGCAAAAATTGAAAAGATAGTCTGGTGAAAGGAAACACGATTTTTTTGTTTTAAAATGAAAATTATATTTTTCAAGAAAAGAAATGGTTTGTTATTCTATAGCTATTTTTCAATATTGTTGTTATGCATTTTGTTTTTAAATTAAATTCTAATCTTATGGGTTACCTTTTTATATCAGCTGAATATTTTTATAAGTTATTTATGATGTAATAAATGCCTTTGTTGACTTACGAATGAATGCATAATATATGCACAAAAAAAAAAAGACTGACTTTAAATAATAAGGATAGATAATGACTTTCAAGTGATTTTAATTGCATTTCTGAATACAAATAAAAATAAAGAAGGCTTTATATCACAAAATAGTTTCATTCAAAAAAAAACATCAGTATTCCCATTGGCAAGTTATTAATAGAAATATTAGAATTATCCTATAATTTTTAATATATTTTATTGCTGCTGCCTAGAGAAAGCACAAATATTACAAATATAATTAAAAAATAATAAAAAATGTAATACAATTATTTAATCAGATTTTCTTGTACTTGTTTCAAAATATTATTCTGAGAAAGGAATTTATGACCGTCACTTTTTATTGACAAATTGATCAGTAGCGGAATAGAAAAAATCCGACCTTCATCTTATTGAAAAAATACCAATAAAAAAATCCATGAACCCTGATAAACCTTTTTTTTTTTTTTTTTTTTTTTTTTGTATAGGAGAAATGCGGATTACATCTACTAAGTTATCGGTAGTTCAACTTTTTAAATTTGTGACTATCCCCCAAAGAGGGAAAAATTCGGTTTATTTTCTCCTCAGTACATGATTTGAATTAAAAGAAAGAAAAACAGTGTCGTTTTATTAATTTATTTTCTATTAAAATAATATTATTTAAATTCATAATTAAAGTAATTAGATCATCTGTTCTCAAAATTTGTGAAGTTGGGCGCATTTAAAAATCTTACAAATATTTGTAGACACATTATATACAAATTTTTGAGAAATATGTTGTTTGTTGTTGTTTCTTATCCCCACTTGGCTGGCCAAGCCCACGAGCCCATACGTACTCATGATTGAAGGGAAGGAAGCAGCTTCTGTTGTGATGGAGCACCCCGTAGGTAGAAGTCTGATTTTGGCTCCGCGGACGCTCTTACAGTCATAGGGAGACCGGGACCTACGGCTTAAAGTCGATTCCGAACCACTACATACATCCATGGCACCACCAGGATTCGAACCCGAAACCTGTGGCACCGAGCGCCTGAGAGCTAGACACCGGCTATTCAGGTACCAAATTTGTGAATGCCAACGGCACGCGGTGTTCCCAGGTGGTCACCCACCCAAGTACTGACAGCGCCGAATGATGCGACTTCGGTGATCGAACGAGAACCGATATATTCAGCATGGTATGGCCGTTGGTTCTAATAAATATGTTCTAATATAATATGAAATGTCACAGAAAAATTAAGCGATAGAGAAATAAAATTAAGAGCATCTTAAGTTTGTTTATTCTTGTGTTTATGAGAAACCATGAGCCTGAAATATCTCAGTGATTTCTTCTATGTTTGGGCAAATATTTGACAGGCAAACTTTCATTTTCTTGTAGTAACATTGAAGTTTTTCTCTTTTTTACATTTAATTATGTTAAGGGCAGAAAATTCTATTTCACATAAATATGACGTTGAAAACTGTAATAAAATATTCAAGCGTTTTTGGATATTGACGCGCATTATTCTATCATAGATATCCAAAAGGTTTCAAGAGGCAATTCCTTATGCTTAATCCTCAATCCACTATCAAGGATTAAAGGCTACTTACGTATTAACGATACCTTGGCGACAGTTGCGCCAATGAAGAGCACACGCGCTAACCGCAGCTTTTGGCGGTTTTTAAATGGCGCCAATCTACACTTAAAATTTTTGTTCCAAATAATAAAATATATAGAACACTTCATTTAAAATCAAAACGCTTTCAAAAATTTTTTGTTCCAAATAATAAAAATATATAAAAACACTTCATTTAAAATCAAAACGCTTTCAATTCACTAAGTCCCCACGATAAGCACACTGACTGAAATTGCATTTCCAAAACTTACGTTACCAAAATAAAGTTTCATGTCATGGGAATTGGGACATTTTCGTTGTTTTGGTAAAAAATATTTCGCTCCTGAAAAATAAAAATTACATCTTGTTCTGTTTCTGCCAAATCCCAAATACGCATTTTCGTAGCACTACAAAATGGTCTCAAAACTCAGCAAATCTGCAGCTGTTAGATTGGCGCCACTTAAAAAACGAAGTGGCTGTTAGATTGGCGACACTTAAAAAACGCCAGTCTGTCGCCAAGGTATCGTTAATACGTAAGTACCGATTAAAAGTATTAATTCCTCTCCTTTAGTTAATGTTAAATGATTAAATTCACAGAATACTACTTAAAGACGGCAGAGTCTCATAGGCTGTAATGGAAATGGTAGCGCCAATCATGGAAGTTGACACCGTTCTCGAAAATATTCTTTGGCGCGTTATCGCTGTTTGGCACATTTTTACACAAAAAAAAAGAAAAAAAAAGAAATCGGAAATTTAATTGTTTTTACTGAAAGATGTCTTCGAATTTCAACAATATATATATATATTTTAAATATCTGGACACATATTTATCTGGAATGCTGTTGATCCAAAATTTTCTAGAATGCACATTTGAGAACCACTGTATCACTTATTATTATCAGTAGTAGTAATTATATTTGATAACATGCAATGGTAACTAACGAGAATTCTTATGTTTAATTTCAAAATCATATCAACTATGAAAATGAGAAGTTTCTTTAGAAAACTGTTTTTCATGCTTTAACTAAAATTCAGTTTAAAGAAATGTTATTTTTTAATAGAAATTTGACAATATTAAAAAATTATTTTTTATTTATAATTTATTTATTTATGTTTATGTTTTATTAAATTGAATTTATTTATTACCAAATTTATTAAAAAATTAATATTTATTTATTTATGTAAAAATAATTATGAATTTATTTATTACTAAATTTATTAAAAATTTAATATTTATTTATTTATTTATTATTAAAAATTTATTTTGAATGAATAAACATGATCTCATATATATGCTATTGTAAGAGTATTTAGCATTTTTTAATATTTTTTAATATTTAAAATTATTAATTCTTTGCTAATTAGATATTACTTATTTTTTAACTGCTATGAATTATTATTATTTTTTTTTATTGTTTTGTTAATTTTGCGTTTACTTTTAAAAATAATTTAATTTTTATTTGAAGGAAATATATACTCCTTTCTAAAATAACTCACGCATTTGTTGGGGGGTCACGTCTCCATAGTGCGTAAAATCTTGCACTATAAAATTGATGTGGACTATCTTCTTGATACAATCCACTCCAATTCTTAGCATTAACACAATTGCTGCAATACAGGCCACCAGCAATAATCATGTTTAAGTTGGATTGGCTTAATGCCTGTTATCGAATGCAAGATACTGATAGACGCTGTCACAATCTTCGCCCTTGTGCTAGTGTTTGAAATAGTGATTGCCCTCTCCAACAACGAGAATTAAACTCGGGATAGTTTACTACTTACGATACAAATTCAGCTTAAAATCGAATATTAAAACTGCATTTAGAAATGCATATATATACTACGGTACAATACTAAATAATAAAATGTTTTGAGATAGAAGTTCTATACAGTTCTATGGAGTTCATGTATTTTTAAAAGCAGTACATTTTATTTTATACAAATTGTTAATGTAAGCATTTTTCAACTATATTAATATTTGAATACGAACGGAAAATCGTGACTATTGTATCTTTACTGAGTTTTAAAAAATTAAATAAAAAATACACTCGAATCCAAATGAATTTTAGTCACTATTTTTAGAGCAATTTAATGTAGTTTTCCTTATTATTTTTGTTGATTTAAACATTAAAGAAAATATTTACATATGTAAATTTATTAATAACGTATTACCGGTAAAATTCTTTATAATTTAAATATATCAAACTTTTTCAAGTAAGAAAACGTAAAATAATTAGCCTATATTAGATTTTAAAATAATTTTCATGCAAAACAATTAAGCGCTACATTAAAAATATTTTAAATTGAAAATTAGTGTGTTTAAAAAGAAACCAGTAGGTAAAATAAATACTAATCATATAATATAATGCTAAAAAGAGATGTTAATTTAAATCATTTCAATAGATTTCTTTAAAAAAATTAAATGAAAAAAAGACAATATGAAATTAAAATTATGTCATGAACAAATTAACAGTTCTTTAAAAAATAGTAATATTTTTAAAAGTAAAAATTGATTTTTCAATTAAAATATTAGAGAATGATTTAAAAAAACTTTATTTAAAATGAATTTTTATAAGCGTTGATAATCAACAAATAAAATAAATTTATTAAAAAAAAAACTATTTATTTTTCATCACAATATATTTATCACAATAAATAAATATATTTTATCATTTTTAAGAAAAATATATAATTTATCCGAAGTAGAGCATTAGAACTTATTTCTTTAAAAATTCTATTAAAAAAATGTTCTACAATTGCAAAGTCTTTAAATTAGTAAAATGAATATTTTTTTTATTATTTTTAAATCTTTTGTAATTGTACAACATTTTTATTTATTTAAAAAAATGAAGCTACATTTTTTTACTTGCAAATAACAACAGTATTTATTCACTCATAATAAGTTTTTTTAATTAAAAATTGTGATTCTTTATGATTTACCGATATACAAGTTACCCACACAATTTAGAATTTAATGTAAGAACAAAACGCATAACAGCAATCTAACAGAAACAAAGAAACAAAAAATATCAATAAATGCTATTCAGACCATAAAATATACTCATCAGTTAGTGTTCACTTAAAAAGAAAAAAATAAATTAAATATTAAATTAAAGAAAAAAAAAAAAAGATCAGAAGTATTACAAACGATTTTATAATAGAGCACTTAAAAACATTAAAAAATATACATAATTCCAGACGAATTTATAAAAAAAAAAAAATGCACGTAAAACATTAAAAAATAATATTAAAATATTATAGAATTCCAAAAGACTTTATAAAAAAAGCATTTAAATGCATTAAAAATTAAAACTAATAAAAAGTTATATAATTCCAAAATGTTATTTTTTTTATAAATACAAAAATAACTATGTTATATAATTCAAAACGATAAAATACAAAAAAAACCCAATAAGAATAGCACGCGAAAAAAATATAAATAAATTAATAGTTTAAAAAACACTAAAAAACACGCTTTTAGAGTTAATCAAACTAAAATGTAAAAAATAATTGTTAACATAAGAATAAAATGACTGACGAGAAAATGAATGTCACTGTTCTAAAAGCGTGGGGTGCTTTGTATGAAATTTTTAAACTAACTAACTTGAAACTAATGAAAAATTATAACGATGGATATCAGAGCACCCCACGGTTTTAGAACAGTGACATTCATTTTCTCGTCAGTCATTTTATTCTTATGTTAACAATTATTTTTTACTTCTTAATTTGATTAACTCTAAAAACGTGTTTTTTAAATTTTTTTAAACTATTAATTTATTTTTTACATTTTAGTTTGATTAATGATTTGTTTTGAAACTGTAACATTTAAATGAGATCCCGGTACGGAGGACTGGTAAAACAAAGACTAAATGCGAATAGGTCAAGCCAACCAGGATTCGAACAGGGAATCTCCTAATCAGGCGCGTTATCTGTTGTGCCGCTGTCCCACGTAGGTTTGAATGTCTGAAAGATGCCTGTAAATGTTTCTTTGCAGCTTAAATATGCTTAATATGGGGAGAAACAGATCTCAGGGGGAAAAATGATGCGCAGATCAAGATGACTTTTCAAAGGCTGTGTGTTTTAATCACTAATCCTGGCGATCCTAATCATGATGAGATAATAAGCGGATTAAAATATTTTATTGTCGTCAGTCCATGATATGTTTACAACGTTTAAATTAAATCGGATCGCTTAAAGCAGGGTAAAAATCATGCCCCAAAAAGTCAGTTACACACATACAAATATACAGGTGAAACTAATAAAAAAGCGTATTAAAAATAAGAAACTAATATGAAACGCTGAAAGTGGTCAAGGATACAAAAATCATTAAGCACACGAAGTGTCCGCTTCACATACATTATGGGTAAAAATAGTAATAGTATGGTAAAAATAGTAATATAATTTTTATTAATATATTTTTGAGGGCGAAACATCACTTTCATCTTTTTAATAATTACAAAAATTATTAAGTAGGTATTCTTATAAAAATGTATATTTTTAATCAGTTACAAAAAATAAAGGATTAAATTTACTATCGTAGGATCAATTTTTTTTAAAGATGATTGGATGTTTGCTACAATTTTTCAAAATGAGACACATTTTTATAAAAATGATTTCACTTTTATTATGAGACAAACAGAAAGCGTGGTGGTTAGAGAAGAAGCTGAAATTCATTATCTCGATGAAGAAAGTAATTCTTTATTTTTCTAAGAAGCATCATCATTGGTTGAAATGAGATGGAGGATTTGGAACGAATATTTTCCTGCCCCTTCTGTGTTTTTTCCTTTGTTCGAAATTCTGAGATGAAAGCGTTTAATTAGTCGGTTCTACCCGAGATAATAAATTAGACGCGATTTTTTTTTTTTTTTTTACTTCGATGACGATGGTAACATCTGCCAGTAAAAAACAAAATGGAAGAATTATTATTCCAGGTCATTTCTGGATCTCTGCTGTTTGCAGAGAAGTCGATTTTTTTTGTTCGTCGAAATATTAACAGAGAATTGGATGGAAAAAAAAATATTTGTATTATCGAAATAAATATTAAAGATCGTTGGCGAAGTATGTGGGAAAAATCAATGGAAAAGTAATCATAAAAAAAATTAGGGTAGAAACTGTTTTGAAAAAAAAATATATATTTAGAATAAGAAATATTTTGTGATTGTGATAAAAAAAAAAATTGTAATAACAATATCTATATTTTTGTATCAGAAAAATTATTTTAAAAATTATGGGTAAATTCGCAGAACAAGGGCCATTGGGAATTGACGTCAAAAATTATTTTCGCCAAAGTCCGCGAAGTACCGTGTTGCGATTGTAAATTATTTGAATTGAAAACAATACAAGAAACCCGGGTTACCACAGTTGGCAACTTATCTCTCAGTTGGCAACACAAAAGGTTGCCAAATCCTATAGGTCCCCTACTTTGCGATTTGTCCAAATAATGTGTAATCATTATTTAACATAAATAACAAGAGGCATTAGCAAAATCTTAGAATAGGCGCAGATAGGAATTAGCGTTAAAAATTTTTTCTTCAAAAAACTCCAATAAAAGGGATTGCGATTGTAGGTGAAGTGAACTGCAAACAGTACAAGATATTCGGGTTACAGCATTTAGCGACCTGTCTCTGCATTTGTGCCACAAAAGTCGCCAAATCCCAGTGGCCAATATTTTGCGATTTGGCAGATGCATTGTATATATGTAAATATGCTAATGTACAATATAAAAAGGTTCAGAAAACTGACATATAAAATTGTCCTTTTGTAATTTGTTTCTCTTGATAAATTCAGCTTATTTCTCTGCATTTTTTTATAATATTTCAAAAATAAAAAATACTATTTCAACAGACAAAACTCTTACAATATGTAATTCATATTATATATGTATACCGTATTCAAATGAAAGAAATCACACGTTATATTTATTTTAATGATAAATATGTAATGAATTTAAAATTATGCTAATGCACAATAATAAAATAATAAATTTAAATATAATAATATTTTTAAATAAAAGTATCATTTATTGGAAGAAAATAATATTTTGATAAGTATTTAAGTTTCATTGACACTAAATTTATAAAAGAAATATTAAATAAAAAGTAAATTTAAATTTTTAAGCAAATTATTAATTAAGAAATGCTTGTTATTAATCGAAAATAAAAATGCATTGTAAACCAAATTAGAGAGATACGTTACCCAAAAGAAGAGTTAAAAAAATAGATAAGATACACAAAAGAATTACAAGAAAGAGATAAGTTACACAAATCTCCTTAAAATAGTATTTTTTAATAATGTATAATTTATCAGAAGAAAAATAATAAAAGACTTTAAGAAATGCTAAAAATTCGTATAAAAACAATAAGGAAAAAAAAACCCCATCATTTAAATGAATTCATTTCTATTTCATGACAAATACATATCACATTAAAAAATTATAATTTTTACAATTGATATCTCTTTTAATTCACCATGCACAACCACAATTTCTTTTGTCCGAATCATTGCCCAATACAAAACGTCAAAAGCCACTGCAAACAAAACATATGAACGAGTTCCACAGAAAGCGAATCGAAAGACAAAACAACAATAAAAAAAAGAACAGATGATTCGTCAAAAAGGACTCGGTAAACAGAGACTTCATTTGATAAGTATTTAAGTTTCATTGATACTAAACTTATAACAAGAAATATTAAATAAAATGAATTTATATTTTCGCGCAAATTATTAAGTAAGAAATAACTGTTATTAATCCAAAATTAAAATGCTTTGTAACCAAATTAGAGAGATAAGTAACACAAAAGAAGAGTTATAAGAAAGAGATAAGTCACGCGAATCCATTTAAAATAATATTTTTAAATAATCTATCATTTACCAGAAGAAAATAATAAGAATTTTAAGAAATGTTTAGTGATACTTAAAAAGGTAAAAAAAAGTATATATATATATATAAAAATAAATAATAAATAAAGTAAATTATTACTTAGGTCAACAAAGAAAATTCTATTTTAGTTACTTTTTATTAAATAATTACAATCAATTAAAATTAATTAATGAAATAATATATGAAAAATGTATTCATATTAAGTGTCATCCACCACAAGTTCAAAAATGTATTTGAGCTTGAGTGGATGAAAATAAAAAAGTATTTTATTAAAGATAGAAAATTTGAACAAGATATATAAATATATATAGGGAGTGAAGTAACAGTACGAATTGAAAAACAGCATCATTTAAATGAATTAATTTCTATCCCATGGCAAAATGTATCACATTAAAAATTACAATAGATATCTCTTCTAATTCACCAAGAAGTACAATCACAACTCCTTTCGTCCAAATCATTGCCCAATACAAAACGTCAGAAGCCACTGCAAAAAAAACGTATGAACGAGTCCCATAGAAAGCGAATCGAAAGACACAACAACAATAAAAAAAGAACAGATGATTCGTCAAAAGGACTCGGTAAACAGAAGCTTCATAAAAGGAACAGCTATTGATCGAAGATGGATAGAAGAATAAAGCGACATATTATCTGCTTCTCGATGGCAATGTGATCACCGAAATGGATGAGGAGAGAGCACAGATCTTGACGTGTTCTGTGTTCTGTTTGGCCAGACTTGAGCAACAATGCACTCTGGTTGGTGAATTTCATTCTATGTCGAGGTTTAATGGAAGAAAAGGGGCGTGCTTTAGCTTGAAAGAATAGGATGTGGAAGATAAAGGATGAATGTTCTGGATTTTGTAGAGAAGCAAAGATTTCTTGCCATTGATCATCAAGTTGTTATTTGTTGCTATAGACATTAGTATTTTATTAGAATATTCATTTTGTGAATGAAAATGTAATGGACCTGTGTCAGATATATTATGAAGAGATTTGCCTGTTGAAGATATTTTATTTAATGACTAAAATATATAATATTCAAGAGTATAAAACTGAGAGGAGGTATTGTAAAACGGAAAGACATATAAAAAAATACTGATGTAATTTTTCAAATATTTAGATGAAAAACAGTTTTCCAAGTATTATAAATTTATGTTTTTATACAATTTTCATACATTTAAAATTATGAAATTAAATTAAATTTTATATAAAATATTTTACATCATTGCATTAATATGTTCAAACAAAAAAAAAATATTAAAAAAATTCGTAAAGAAACCCATAAAAAGTACATGTGTCGTTCTTATCAACAGTGGTTAACATCTATAGCAAGTCCATAACCCATGGCCATGATAAATGGTAAAATACAACTTGTTTTTTTGTTTTGACTTTGCGGCACAAAGACATCAGCACCTAAAAGGGAAGTCTGACTTTACCCCACTCATTTAATCCCCTGCACTGGGTATTCATTTTAGTCGCCTTTTATGACCTGCATGGGCTACAGTTGGGGCTAAAAATACAGCTTCTTTTTATCCTGACCTGCGGCACAAAGATATAGGGCACACAAAAGGGACAGGTGTATATATATATATATATATATATATATATACCATAATTCCGTGCCACGATGTTTGTTCTGGATGAACTCTGAAACTAACAATCCGATTTTAACTTTTTCTTAAATGTGTGTTTTGTTCCAACTTGAGAGGTAGGATAGTTTTTATTCAGATTTTTTTTTTATTTAAATGCAAAATAGACGATTGTCATATTTCGTCATTTGGCGCCATTGAAATTCGTCATTTGGCGCGAAATCGACGATTTTCATATTTCGTCATTTTCTATGATATATAAATTCCCGTGTCACGATGTTTGTTCGGGATGAACTCTGAAACTAACAATCCGATTTTTTAACTTTTTTCTTAAATGTGTGTTTTGTCCCAACTTGAGAGACAGGATAGTTTTTATTCAGATTTTTATTTAAATGCAAAATAGACGATTGTCATATTTCGTCATTTGGCGCCATTGAAATTCGTCATTTGGTGCGAAATCGACGATTTTCATATTTCGTCATTTTCTATGATATATAATTCCCGTGTCACGATGTTTGTTCGGGATGAACTCTGAAACTAACAATCCGATTTTAACTTTTTTTTTTTTTCTTAAATGTGTGTTTTTGTTCCAACTTGAGAGATAGGGATAGTTTTTTATTCAGATTTTTTTTTTTTTTTATTTAAATGCAAAATAGACGATGTCATATTTCGTCATTTGGCGCCATTGAAATTCGTCATTTGGCGCGAAATCGACGATTTTCATATTTCGTCATTTTCTATGATATATAATTCCCGTGCCACGATGTTTGTTCGGGATGAACTCTGAAAATAACAATCCAATTTTTAACTTTTTTCTTAAATGTGTGTTTTTGTTCCAACTTGAGAGATAGGATAGTTTTTTTCAGATTTTTTTTTATTTAAATGCAAAATAGACAATTTGTCATATTTCGTCATTTGGCGCCATTGAAATTCGTCATTTGGCGCGAAATCGACGGATTTTTCATATTTCGTCATTTTCTATGATATATAATTCCCGTGTCACGATGTTTGTTCGGGATGAACTCTGAAACTAACAATCCGATTTTAACTTTTTTTTTTTTTCTTAAATGTGTGTTTTGTTCCAACTTGTGGGATAGGATAGTTGATGAAAATGAAAGTAATGCTTATTAAAAATTAAATGTGGTAAAATAATTATAAAACAGTGTTAAAAATCAACATTATCTACCCTCATTCATTAAATTAATAAAAAAATTAAACAGTTTCTATTCATTGAAGCTTAGTTTGAACTTTTCATCATTCTTTACCAATCACTTCCTTAAAAATCTCAATTGTTTTTCCTTTTTGTTCCAATGCAGCTGGCAAACACTTTAGACAGCTTGGTCTTGGATGACTTAAGGCAAGCGCTGCAAAGACGTACTCACTTTGCATTACCCAGGGGGCGCGTGTAGCTTGAAGATACGGACGCGGAGTAACAATGCCCCCGCAACACTCTACGATCCTATTAGGACCAGGACCTACGGTTTAAGGGTGAATTCAAACCACTACAAGCATCCATGGCACCACCGGGATTCGAACCCGATACCTGTGGTACCGAGCGCCAGAGCGCTAGCCACTCGGCCATTCAGGTCCCACAATACGAATTATAGTATCTAATAATTGAACGAAATACAAGAAAGCCACAGCAACGCGTGGCCGGGTCTACTATTATACATATATATACATATATATATATTTCACATTCAAATTCTTATTTTTATTGTTTGGAAACGCCATGTTTCTTACACATTATACTTTTGTATTTAAATAATGTAAATGAACCTGTTTTCGAAGCAAAAATAAAATGAACTGCTTATCAATGGCCAAATTATAACTAAATGTTTTGAAAAACACTTTTTTATGGAGTTACCAAATCACAAAAAATAAATCTTAATTACTTTTTGGAATGAAAATATTATTATTATTTTTTTTTTAATTTTCTTCCTCTTTAATATTTAACGTATTTTTTTTTTATCAATATTTAAAAAAAAAAAAAAAAAAATCTTAATTACTTTTTGGAATGAAAATATTATTATTATTTTTTTTAAATTTTCTTCCCCTTAAATATTTAAAATATTTTTTTTCTTCAATATTTCAAAGAAAATAAGAATTTTCAAATTCACATTTTTATTAAAAATCTATACTTTACCTATGGAATTAAGTCATTATCGAAAGTGATTACAAAATGTAGTTTGACATTTTTTACAATATTTGTGTTAACTTATAATCAATCAAAATGTCATTATTCCGATTATGAGCTAATGACATTGATAAATGACCCCAAAATATTGATAATGGCTTGTCAATGTTTTGCTATCAAACTTCAAAATGATTAATTTAACTCTTATTACATTCAGGTTTTTAAGTATTGAAATAAATTGGTGTAAGCGTATATATGATTTGTAAAAGCCATTATTTTTTAAAAATATTTAAATGTAAAAAGACTTGCAAACTAGACTAAGAAAAAAAAGAATGGAAGTGATAACGGAACGGAAGTGACGTAATTACTTAAAAATTGTTTTTGTTTCTGTTTGCTGAGTTGTGTGTTATTAAGCGATATTCATAGCAATCTTTTGTGCCTTCTTTGAAAACCTTTTCATTTTAATCCATTAATTAAATTTTTAATTATTAAGTAATTAATTAATGATGTAAAAATCAATTTATTCAAAATTATATAATAATAATACAACATTCCATAATCATAAAAAAATACCATTTGTTAATTGAAATTATTTCCTTTCATAAATGGAACGCAAGAAAAGTGACGTAATTACGCCTGTATGCAAAGGTTGCGTGCTATTGCGTTACCCTTGTAATCTTTTTGTGCCTACTTTGAAAACGTTTTTATTCATTTTTCACACATAAATTAAACTAGTAATCATTAAGTAATGAATTATTATGTACAAAAATCGAATTATTCAAATTATACAATAACAATACAACATTTAATAATCATAAAATAATAACCATTCGTTAATTTAAATTATTTCATATAATGAAAGGCACGGAAGTGATAACGCAATGTGCAACGCAGAATGCTCGGAGGAATGGTCAAGTTCAGGAGAAATGGTCAATAAGTCTCTTCCCGAAAGGAAATATATTTAATGCAATCCTGCCTAGTATTTGGTCCTCAGACTTACACCGGAAAGGAAATATATTTCGCGCATCCTGCGCGTACCTAGGTATCGGATTTTCGGCTTAGAAATAGAATCCTTCCACGAATCTATAATTATTAGTCTTTGAATGTGTTAAATATTATATGTCACTAATTATACGAGTGGGGTGTTTATAAGTGTATAAAAAAAGTGCGAGTTCTCGAACTTGCGTCTTAAGTATCGCAATCCAACCACACCAATTGCAATCTGCACACCACAGTACATATTTCACAGATGAAGCCTCCGTCGATGTTACTTTATAAATTACAATGTCTTTAGGAACTAAATTGGGCATCTATAGTACGGGTTTATTTGCAGAAATCAGTAAATTTCAAAATATTCAGGGAATCAATGCTTATATAAGCGTAAATACAAAAGCATTAAAAATGTCCGAAACATTATTTTTCTTAACGAATCAGAACTTCCAGTAAAAACAATTTTGTACTAACCTTTTAAAGAATCTAAAGGTGATAAAACCATGTTTTATTTACTCTTCTAAAACGATATAAAAAGTTATAAATGGGATTGTTAAAGTACCCGGAACGGAAAGAAAAAAATTCTAACCGCTTTCAAAAGATCAATGACGTTTCAACAAGATAGGAAAGTTTTGTAGCAACTAAATGCTCAAATTTTCTATTATTATAGTAGGGAAAAAAATCGCTCCGGATATATTTATAGTATAATTTTTTTTCGTTAAACAGCTAGTGTAACTCCATTGAACATTACACTACAGTTTAAATTTCATAATCAGTGTTACTAATAAAAAAAATAACAATTTGAGAGATAGGAGTGTCAATAGTAATATTGTTGGAATAATAATAACAATTATAGTAGTAATAATAATAATAGTATAGTAGCAATAATAATAATAAAACAATATTTCCTCTATGCACTGGCAAGGAGCGCCTCCTATGGTATTAAGGGGAAATGATCAAATTGGCCTACAGACTCTAATTCGGAAAGGAAGTATATTTCGGGCATTCTGCTCATATTCGAGAATCGGGTATTCGGCTTAGAAGTGGAATCCTTCCACGAATCTACAATTATATGTTTTTAAATGTGTTAAACAATGCATGTCTTTAATTGTATGTGTGTGCTACATGAGTGTGTGTAGTTAAATCTGTGGGTTCTCCAACCTGTGTCTCAAGTATCTCAATCCATCTACACCCAGTTACAATGTTGCCAAACCTGTACAATACAGGTTACTTCATAGTTCATATGAAGCTGCCGTTGATGATTCTTATGAATTGTAGTGACTCAGGGATTATATTGGGCATCTGAGGTAGTGATTCTTTTATAGAAATCAACAATTTTCAAATATTTATGATATATAAATGCTTTATAAGCATAAATGTAAACGCAATAAAAAGTGAGGAGCATTATATTTTTTTACCGAATCAGAACTTCCAATAAAAAACAATTTTGTATTTATCTTTTAAAAGAATCTAAAGGTGATAAAACGATATTTTTATTTACTCTTTCCAAAACGATATAAAAAGTTATAAATGGGATTGTTAAAGTACCGGAAAGGAAAGAGAAAAAAATTCTGACCACTTTAAAAAGATCAATGACGTGAACTTTTGTAGCAGCAAAATTTGTCAAATTTTCTAACATTATAGCTAAGAGAAAAATTACCTGGATATATTTATAGTATCACTTCTTTCTTTAAACAGCTAGTGAGACTGCATTGAACGTTGAACTGAATTTAAATATAATCTGTATCACTAACGAAAAGCAATTGTGAAAAAGAAAATGTAAATAGTAATATTGTAACCATGCTTTGTCCTCTGCATTGGTAGGACAGCTAGCCTAGTTGTGTTAAAGAGAAATAAATCAAAAATCCTCAGACTCTTACCCAAGAGGAAAGTACAGCGCAACCTGCACTCCCTCCTAATAAACATTTGATTTGTAGTCTCATCTCAGAAAAGAAATATATTTTGCCTGGAGCCATAGTTGGCCTAAAGACTCTCAATTGGAAGGCAGTAAAATTTTACGCACCCTGCGCGTTGTCGAGTATCAGTAGGCTTAGAAGTGGATTCCTTAAATGAGTCTATAATTATCTATCTTTAAATGTGTTAAAAATTTATGTCTCTAATTGCATGTGTGTGCAATAAAGCTGTGAGTTCTCTAACCTTTGTCTCAAGTATGTCAATCCAACCACACCAGTTACTATCAGATAGTATACTGTAGTGTGCTCAATCTGCCCACTGCAGTACATACCTCACAAATGAAGCCTGCGTGGATGTTTTCTTATAGATTACAGAGACTAGGTACTACATTAGATATCTGAAGTAATGTTCATTTTTAAAATTCAGCGATTTTCTAACATTCATGGGAATAATGCTTATAAGCATTAAGCTTATAGCATCCGTTTTATCCGTTCCGTATTGCTATATCCGTCCTCCTATAGCAAACGGATGATTATAGGATCCGTTTTCTTTATGAACCAGAACTCCCAATAAGAAACAATTTTGTACTTATTTTTCTAAAGAATATAAAAGACCATGAAATTATATTTTTATTCTACTCTTTTAAAAATATATAAAAAGTTATAAATGGGATTGTTAAAGCACCGGAAAGAAAAGAGAAAAAAATTGTAACAGCTTTAAAAAGATCAATGTCGTCAAAACAAGATCGTGAAACTACGTAGCAAAATTGGTCAAATTATTATTATCGTAGAAGAAAAATCACGGATATATTTATATTATTATTTCTTTCTTTAAACAGTCAGTTTGACTGCACTGAATGTTAAACTGCAATTTATTATAATCGGTTGTCACAAACGAAAAAAAAAATTGAGGGACATAACATGGCAAGTGGTAATATTGTCGGTGGTAATAATAATAATAATAATAAATAGTAATTAAAAATTATGTATAATCCTACTTCCTCAATAGAATGGCACGAGAGCCCCCTGTGGTGTTCAGGAAAATTTTCAGTTGACCTATAGACTTTCCCCCGGAGAAAGAATATTTTGCGCATACTGGTGAACCTGAGTACAGGGTTTTCAGCTTAGAAGTTGGATCATTCCACGAATCAATTATTATATGTCTTTAAATGTATTAAATATTGCATGTGTATAATTTTAGGAGTGTGGTGTTTGGGCTTTTGTGTCAATAAAGCGGCGATTTCACCAACCTGTGCTTAAAGCATCTCAGCCCAACCACACCCAGTTACTATTTGGTTGCCCTTACCGGCAACAGCCTGCTGCAGTACATACCTGTCGAAATGAAGTCCTCCCTGTTTCTTATCAATTATAGTGACGTCAGGACCACATTCCGTTTCTGAAATGGTTCATTTGTAGAAATCAATAATTTTTAAATATTCATGAAATAAAATGCTTTTAACCATAAAAAAAACCCATTTAAAAGGGCATAGAATTTTTCTTATTGAATCAGAACACCCCAAAGAAGCAATTCTTGTACTTTGTAGAATCTAAAGAACAAGATTTAAATTTTTCTTATTTACTCTTCAAAGACGAACGTAAAAAGTTATGCAAATGTGGATTGTTAAAGTACCCGAACGTGAAGGTAACAAAAAAAAAATTCTAATCGCTGTAAAAGATCAATGGCGTTTAAAAGACCGTGAAACGTTTTAGCAGCAAAATGGACAAATTTTCTAATATTATAGCAGTACAAAAATTGCTTGGATATGTTTTAGTATCACTTATTTCTTTAAACAGCCAGTGTGAATACATTATAAGTTAAACTACAATTACGCTATATAATCGGTCTCACTAACGAAGCAAAAAAACAATTTGAGGGATACAAAATGCAAAAATAGTAATATTCTACCAATGCCTCATGCTAGGCGTTGGCAGGAACGCCCTAGAGACTTTCAGGAGAAATGATCAGTTGGCCTACAGATATATTTTCGCGCACCCTGCACGTAACCGAGTTTTTGGTTGTGGGTTATTTTTATACCTTGCTTAAAATGAATCATTTTGCTGTCAAAATGTATTCCATCACATGTTTGTGAAAATTTATATGCGTATAATTATTATATACAAATTACGAATACGTCAAACAGCACTATATTTAAAAATCACTGAATTATATTCATAATTGTGTATCCGTGCTTCCTCCCACACACTGGCAAGAGTGCCCCCTGTGGCCTTCAGGAGAAATGGTCATTTGGCTGCGGGTTTCTCACACCAAGAGGAAGGCAATCGCAACTTCCGATTCCTCTGAGAAATGTTTTGTTTATAGTCTCTAATCCCGAGAGGAAATATATGTACCTCATCCTGATGCATTATTTGGCCATTCTCATCAGAGAGGTATATTTCGCGCACCCTGCGCGTAGCAAAAAAACCCGAATTTTTCGGGTTTTTGGCCAGAAGTGAGATCTTTCCACGAATTTATAATTATCTGTCTAAAAAATGTGTGAAATACTGTATGCCAATAAATAATGTATGCTCACAAGTTATTATTTGCACAATTGTACGTGTGTGGTGTTTTGCAGTGTGGGCACAAATAAATAAATATGTGTTCGCTAATTTCAATTATCTGAACCCAACCCCACCCAGTTACAATCTGATTGCACAATTTTGCACATTTGCAAAATTAAAAAAACCTACGAAATTTTTTTTTTTAATTATTTGCTTAAAAACGTATGCAATTTGAATTGATATTATCTACGTACAATAACCTTCTTGACCTTCTCATGCAACTTACACAAAGAATTTTGACAAAAATAAATGTTAACCAAATTCTATAGCATAATGCACTATCTGGAAGAAAGTGTCGGAACGCCCCTCGAAAAGTAGAAAAGTCGACAATACAGCTGACACATGCGCAATAATAGGTATCACGTATCAGCCATATCCTATAAATACTCTGTGGAGTCGACTAGAGTTGTTTTTGTCAAGATGCCGCCACGGGAAGAGTTGTCTGAGTTCGAGAAAGGTGTGTTGGTTGGATTGCATCTTGCCAAGGTGTCAATTAGGGAGATATCCCGTCTCCGTAACTGCTCAAAATCAACTGTTGCACGTGTTGTGTGTGTCGCTACAAGACTGAGAGATCGTCGGTTGAGGGCCTGCACCCCACTCCCCAAAAGCAAGCCTGAACAATGGAACTTCCTGTTAAACATTTGAAGGAAATTCTTCTTGCCACTATGGCTAATTTAGTAGAAAGTATGCCCAGAAGTGTTGCAGCTGGGATCGCAGCCAAAGGAAGCCCTACCTCCTATTAATTTTTAATAAATATGGGTTTATGTCGTTATAGTGTCGTGTCCCGTCACTTTATTCCACATAGTGTATCTCAATATCCCATGAAAATTGATTTTTATTAATTAAAAACTATTTCTAATAGGGGAAAGTATTAAGACATGACGATTGAAACCAACTGCTCGTGCGCTGCTGTGCTTCTTTAAACTTAAGTGATATTAAATTTTTTTATCTCCGAAAAGCAAATGCATAATAAATGTAATTTCTTTCAATACATTTAAACTATTTTTTTAACGTTGAAAGAAGTACTCCCCTGACAGTCTCCGAAATCGCAGACTTAGAGGAACTAGTTATTTATTTACTATGCAATCATTCAACTGAACTTAAAATTCTAATATAAATTGTAAAAGCAAGCCGAAAAAGTCCTGTATTCAGGGTGCGCCATAAATTCGTAAATAGAAGTAATGTTAGGGATGCAAATTTCGGTTTACGCGAATATGATCATCGGACACTAGAGTTTTTTCTCATATATGAAAAAAATAAATAAATAAATAAATGATTTCCAAAAAAGTAACCGATAGAGGACGCTCATACGTTATATTGAAACTTTTATGCAAATCAGGTAAACACAAACGGATAGTAACATGATATTGTGCCTTCATTATAAAGTAAATGATGCTTTAACATGACCACCACCACTATTGGTAAGTTAGACGTCTCACCATATCTATTACAACTGAGTATAGCATGAATTCATGGAATGACAACTTTCAGTTCCATCAAATTGGCTGTGGAATATTCGTCTTTAAGCAACCGCACAGCCAAAATCTGCCGGGGACAGGTCTGAGATCGTGATGGCCACTTTAAACTTAGGTCTTCAGTGAAAATATCCACCAGCAACGTCTTGACTTCGCATGCAATATGGAGCGGACACCATCCTTCATGAAGTTGAAGACATTGCCTTTCCAACAGAGATTGAATAACGAATCCATTTAAAGTCGGGTAATTTATTGTAAGCCTCATTTGATGTAAAGGTCTTAATTTGCCACTTTCGGTTACTTTTGAATCAATTTTTATACTTGGAAAAAATCAAATATCTATCTGATCATATCAGCGTAAACTGAAATTTTTTCGCGTATTATATCTTTTATTACGAATTTTTACAACCTGCTGGAATTTATGACATTTACTGAAAATAAAACATCAAAAACTTTTTAATTTTTTTAAATTATTAAGATTAAAGAATTAGACTTCAGTGTAAAGTGTTTTGGATGGACGCAAATAAATAAATAAATATGTTTTTATATTAAAAATATATTCGTGAAGCTTTCAAGAGTTTCACAGTTATTCTAACCTAAATAATTCAATGGATCCTTATGAAATTTGTTTCAAAATTCGATAATATATTGTAAAGAGACTGGTAATTTTAAGAAAATCAATAAAAAACGTTAACTTTAATCTCTTTTACATTAGAATATTCCATGTATAAAACTATTATTATTTTTTTTCATTATTACTTTTAAGATCATTACGTAAATTGTGAGGTTTGATAATAAACATGCATTTATTATTATATAATGAACTTTACTTATCAGTCTTTATATTGCTTTTATTATTTTCAATGTCCTTAAATTTTAAATATGGTTCTCAGTTATGGCAATATTGTATATATATAGCATGTGGAAATGAATAAACAAATGAAAAGTGTCACGAGATTTTATTATTATTTTTTAATGCTGAAAAAAATTCAAATAACCCAGGCCATTGCCATCTGAAAACAAATAAATATGTCGAAATTGTTGTTTCTCTGGTACTTATAGAGAAAGTGGCTGTCAAGAGAATTATTAAAAATATCTTAGTTAAAAGTTTGATAATTGAAAAAAAAAAATGGCCAATGTATACTAAGAGAAATGTTAAGTTAGTAATTACAGAATAGTCAAGAACACGTTGTGAGAAAATGTGACTGATATTAGAAGGTTTAATGAATCAAATGAATTTAGCGAATGTGTTGTTTAGTAAAGAAATAAAATAAATATTATAATTGTGTTGTAGAAATGATAATAAAAATTTCAAATCAATTTATGATAATTTACATTATTTTAATTTACAATTTACTGAACAAGTATAATTTTCCCATGCATTACCCCTCATTAGCATAATGACGTCATTTCGCATGTGGTCTTTGACAGATAAATAAAGGGAGAAATTCCAAACACATTTGCAGCTGTAATATCTCGTCCAAAGAAAAACAATGCAATACAAGCTGCTTCAGATTATGTGGATAAAAAATTCTCGGATATAATGTATTACCGTGAATCAGAGATGAAAAAACAATAAAATAGACTCAGATAAACGTAAATACTTAATGCAGAAATATATATTCATGTAGAATCAGCAAATATTCGGAAAGAAGCTTAGCTAGATAACTGTATTTAAAAATATTTTATGTTAGAGTTTGTTTATTTATTATCATACAAAATAAATATTTACAATAAAATCTATTATATTATTATGTTTTGTTGGGTAAATAATTGTTGCATTTAATTTTTATTATTGTTTTGCTATGTACTTATATTTAATTTTTTTTATTGATTTTCTTTGTATTTGTATTTAATTTATATTATTGATTTGCTTTTGTATTTGTATTTAATTTCAATTATTGATTTTGTTTTGTATTTTGTTTTGCATTTGTATTTAATTTTTATTATTATTTATCTTATTTGTTTTTTAATTATTTTTGTATTTGTTGTCTTCTGCAAATACTATACATGATGCGTTTAATATTTATTTTAAAAAAGTAGTCGTAAAGACATTTAGAAGTTTTTATTTTCGGTCTTAATTATTTTGTAAAATTGAATTCAGTGTTTTTTATCTATAATATCCCGTTTTATTTAATTTCAAAACTTAAGAAAATAAAATGTATTTGTTTTTATATGTATATATACATACATAAAAACCTCGGGAAGTATTTCTTCTATTTCAAAATTATAAATAATTTTAGAGACAAGAGGAAAAAATAAATAAATGAGCAAAATATTTAAAATCTATAAAGCGTTTATTCTTTTTAAAACTATTTTAATTTATTCATTAATAGTTTATAAGAACTACTTTGATAAAAAACATTTAATTATGAAATAAAACACAATTCAGAGTTGTTTTTTTTCAATTTTTAAATCCATTCATAAATCTAAAAAAAAAAATGAAAATTAAAACAGATAAGTATTAAAAGATGCTTTTTAAAAAATTAAAATATAAATATTAAAAATTATTAATCAAGTTATTTGAGTTCAAATTTTTTTAATATACAAAAATTAAAAATATTAAATATGTTGATCGGAAATATAACTTTTAAGTAGTATTTTTTTTTATAGAATAAGAAAGAAGTTCAAAATTCCGTACCTTTTAGATAAAAAAAATATTTAGTTTTCATACATTTTTTTAAATATAGAATAGTTTTATCGGAGACGGCAATTCATAATAACTGAGGAATTAAACTGGAACATAAAAAAAATCTTAACCATTGAAGTAATCGGGTACATTTATATATGGTTTCTTTTCTACAGTTTAATTCGTCAAATTAAATTAAAATGATTACCCAAACTTTGTAAGATGTGTTTTTTTAAAGAAAATAAAAGGTATACTAGATAAAAAAAGATAACATAACATGTAAGTTAAAAATAGATAACGTAAGGTGATATATTATAACAAATAAGAAATAAATTGTAACAAGTAATAAGTAGATACATTTACAGATAACGTAAGTTTATATATTATGACAGATAACGTATTAAAAATAATTATATATACTCAGATGAATACATAAAGTAAGTAGGTATATTATAACATATATGAATTACTGATAATGTAACAATAGAGAAAGCTTTTGCATACCGTGCCTTTTAAAAAAATACGGTATTTTTTCAGCGCATGCTCATAGGAAATTGCGCATGCATATCCCAATAATAATGTTCCCTTGAGCATGCGCGTTAGGAGAAAAAATACCGTATTTTTAAAGTGGCCATGCAAAAACTCTAACCAGATAAACAGTTAAGGGCCAGACTATATACCATGTTACCTGGTCTATATACCAGATAAACAGTTAAGTTGATATAACGTAAGTTGAATGCTGTAACTTTAGTTGTGTTAACGTAAGGCTGATAAGTTGATATATTATAACATACAAAAAATTATATAAATGATACAAAAAGTTATATACCAGATAAACAGATAACGCAAGGCACAAGTAAAAGCATATGTTGTTGATATGTTTCAACAGATAAATTATTACAGATAACGTGATGTTATATACTAGGCAAACATATAATGTAAGTTGATATATTATAACAGATAAGGAATTACTGATAATGTAACGTTATATATCAGATAAACAGATACCGTAATGTAAATTAAAAACAGATAACGTAAGTTGATATATTATAGCAAATACAAAGTTTTATAATTGATACACATATACGATAGCTAACGTAAAAACGGATAACGTAACGTTATATATCAGATAATAGATAACGTAAGTTGATATATTATATAAATACAAAGTTTTATAATTGATACAAAATTATATATCGGATAGCTAACGTAAATGGATAACGTAACGTTATATATCAGATAATAGATAACGTAAGTTGATATATATAATAACACGTGTAACGTATTACATATAATGTTACGTTATACCAGATGAACAGATAACGTTAAATTGATATTTAAAATAGTATTTTAAATTTATTTGAAATAGTTTAATGCGTGCATCTTTAATTACAAGGATAAATTGATTTGAATTTTCGCTATTCTCTTTATATTAACTTATAAGTGACATGGCATCTACTATATATAAAAAGAACATTAATTGTAAATAAATTGTAATAGATTCATAAAATAAAATCAAAACCGAAATTACATAAAAGCATATAGGCCATATTAGATTATATTTAAATATGATATCATCAACTCTTAAATTAATATGAAAGTATTTTTTAAGAATGTAAAAAAAAAATATTTTGAAATATAATTTATTCCCTTTTTATTAATTTTTTTTCAGTAAAAAATAAAATTCAACTATATTTATATTTCTATTTAACATATTAAATCTCAACTGCCAATAACACTATTTTGAGTACTAAAATTTTAAATTTTAAATCCAGCTATTCATTTATTGCTTATATATAAATTAAACTGATTAAAAAATCAAAACTTTGCAGCTATTTAACATCAGAGGTGATAGGTCAAAGGAATTCCTCGTCATTGCTGAGAAAAAGACCGAGTACATTTGCTATAAACAATGCATTGTTCACACTACAATAGTATAATAAACAATTTATCTGCTGTTTCTATTTTCTTTATTTTTTATATTAGATATTTGTAACTCTCTATTGAGTGGCAATTGTTTTGTACCAAGATGACTTCTAGAACTTATTGGCATGTTTATTACTTCCGTGTTTGAATATATGGCATTTATATTTGTGATGACAATTCTTTCACCAGTAAATAGGAAAGTCACTTTGAAGCATCGCGTTTGAATTATCGTTTGCTCCAATTGAATTGAATATTTCATTTAGAAATAAATTTACAAATGCGTTTAAAACATCAAACGATAGTTCTTGGATCATCTTTTTTAAAAGTACAATTGAAAAAAAAAAAAAGGAAGTTTTTGAATCTTTTTAATGATTGAAATTTAAATTATGCAGTTGAACAATGTATTTTATAGGGTTAACAATGCATTGTTTATAGCAATTGTACTCAATCTCTATTTTTCTTCCTCAAAGGCAAAATTCTTCCTAGGGTTGTGAACTGAGGAGAATTGGGGAGAGGCGAGATACTCACCTCCGAACTTACTACTATTGTGTCCAAAAAAAGTAAGACCAATTTTCATTTAAAATTCCTGACTAAAGGATTTTTTTTTCCTTTTTAGGTTGTTGTCACTGTCCTTGACATCTGTGTGAAATATGATGTCAAAATATGCATCAGTGTTTGAGTTATGCTTGGGCTTTGTGAGAAGCTAAAACTGATTCGGGCGATTTTTGAAGTGTCTGAATTAATTGAGCAAAACTTGCGTTAAATTGTCTTTGCGGAAACATATAGAATGTTGCAGAAGGCAATCGGAATCATCCGCTATCGGAAAGAAATGTTTACAAGTGGAATAAACAGTTCAAAGATGGCAGAAAACGCTTTGAAGACGAAGAGCCCTCTCTTCGGCAATCAACGTTTTGAATTTTAATGATTGAAATTTAATTATATAGTTGAACAATGTATTTTTTTTATGCAGGGTAAACAATGCAGTGTTTATAGCAATTGTAATCTTTTCTTTCTCTTCGCAAAAGTGAATTCTTCCAGAGGGCGGAGGGAGTTAATCACTGGGAGAGAAACATAGGGTAAAATTGGGGGTGCAATCACCTCGCGACCTAAACAGCATTGAAGTTTAATTTTTAAGCAAACAATTAATTATATATATTTGTGTAATATATATAACAATTAACTTGTATATAAGCAATAAATGAATATATATATATATATATAATTAGTAAATTGTATATGAGCAATAGCAGGATTTAAAAATTTAAAAATTTTAGTACTCAAAATATTATTATCTGTAGTTAAAATTGTTATTATGCATGTGATTCTATTATAAGGAATATATTATAACGGAATATAAGGGTAGTCGATTAAATAGATAATTCAAACTTTCATACTGCCCACGCTTTTCCAAAAGTAAGATTTCTTTAGAGAAAGTTCTAGGTCATATTTTGTCCAACTCATCACACTTACCTATAAAATAAAAATTTTATTAATAAAATGAAATGCATTTATTTTATACATTTTTACTTATAAATGACATATCTCATACGTACATACATACATATTCATACAAGCAAAAAGAAGAACAATATTATCACAGAATATTTATGTCAAAATAGTTTGCTACAATTTATAATTTCAATAATTCTAATAAAACCGCAATTAAAAATTATTCTCACTCATATATTATATAAAAATCATTCAAAAAAAAAAATTTTTTTAAATTAAAAAAAAATAAATTTTTTTATATATGCAGATTTTTTTTCTTATTTTTTTTTAAAAAATCAGCAAAAAAAAAAAAAATTTCTTCGATTTAAAGCTTTATAACATAAGTGGTTAATGGAATGAAATAATTGAAAAAACGTAACGCAACTTTAATTTTTTATATTGTCATAATTTAAAGACTAAATATTATTACTTAATTAATAAAAAAATAACTTACGAAACGAAAGAAAAAACTGTACAATTAGCAGTATTATATCAAATTAAGCAATTTTATCAAAAACAAGTTCTTGAACTCAAGAATATTAACAAGCACAAAAAAAGAAGTTTTGAGTTGTTAAGTTCATTTACTAATTAACATGCTAATTAAGAAAATATGGATGATTGTATTACAAATCATAACCATTATTGATTGGTCCTTTTACTAATTAGAAGAATGTATTGCAAGTGATATTCAGTCACTGTTGTAAAAACCAAACAGAAGTGGGAAAATCATCTTTACCATCGTAAATTGATCGATGGAATTTCCAGTAGGTTTTAATGATGAATGGATAATATCTGACCTTTACTTTTAAAGGCGCTTTTAAAATGTTTTTTTTTTTTCCCTGACAATAATAAAATTATTTTTTATATAATTTTAATAATTTTATAAATTATTATTAATTTTAATTAACGTTAATTATTCTTTATTTATTAATATTTATTATAATTATTATTAAATAATAATTTTATACTGAAAAAAATTATTTTTATTCACTATTAATATTTATTTGTTGTAAAATACAAAAATATATGTGGAAAAAAAAAAAAAAAGAATCTTTACAATATTTTAAATGATCGATGGATTTTAAAGTAGGTTTTAATGATGAATGGATAATGTCTGACCTTTACTTTTAAGACGCCTTTAAAGTGTCTTTGCCTTGAAATAAAATTATTTTTAAATAAGTTTCTCATAATTAATAAATAATATATTTTAAATAATTTTATTCAATCATTATTTATTAATTAATTTTATTAATTGTTAAATAATAAATTTTAAATAATTGTATTAAATTATTACTTATTTTTAATTAATTTATTAATTATTAAATAATACATTTTAAATAATTGTATTAAATTATTATTCATTTTTAATTAATTTTAATAATATTTTTAAAATAATTTTATTATTTTCAACAAAAAAGCCGTTTAAGAAGGGTCTACAGTAGAAGGTCAGAGGCCCATCTCATCATTAAAACCTACTGGAAAATCCATTGATCGAATTTAGATGGTAAAGATGATTTTTCCCAATTTTTTATATATTTTTTTTACAACAGTAGAATGTATTTTGCAATATATATAAATACTAAATAAAAATATTAATTTTTTTTCAGTATTTGAAGAAATTGGTGATTTTACAATATGAGTGAAAAAAAAGCAATTTTACCATCCTAAATACCAGTAGGTTTTAATGATGATTGGATAATGTCTGACCTTAACTTTTTAAAGACGCTTTTAAAATGTATAGAAATGTACATTACAAATTTTAGAAAGTCAGAGTGCAGCTTGGTGGTTTTTCAGAACGAATACCAGGGGATATAGGGATTGGTTCCAACCCCGTCAGACGTTATCAGTAGTTAAAGTGGTTGAAACCGGATATTAAAAATATGACGTCGTACAATATCAGCCAATTGGAAACCTGATATCTGTTTACTCAATTTTTGCACTCGGTTCCTTTGAATTTTTCTCTACGGAGTGAGATGTCAGTGGAAATTCACTTAATTAACAAGATTAAAAAATTGTATAGGAAATAAATGGAATACCCCTCCCCAAAAAAAGTTAAAAAATTACGACTGTTATGCGACTCACTCGTATCTGTTCATGTGGGTTCAAACGGATCCAAAACGCACATGATAAAATGCAAACTTAATGAATCAGCTTTCCTATTGGGCTGCGTTCAACAACATGCGATTTTCAAGTCGGTGGAAACCTACCTTTTATTTTGGTTAATATGGGGGCCTGATGGCCGAATGGCTAACGCTCTGGCGTTCGGTACCACAGGTATCGGTTTCAAATCCCGGCTTTGCCATGGGTGTTTGCAGTGGTTCCGGAATCACGCCAGCCGTGGGTCCCGGTCCTAATATAGGATCGTAGAGGAAGCGCTACGAGGGCGTTGTGTTACTCTGCGTCCGTGGCTTACCATCAAGTTACACGCGCCCACTTTTGGGTAATGCAAAGTGAGTAACATCGATTGCAGCCCTTATGGCATAAAAAAGATCACTGGTCTATTTGCCAGCTGCATTAGAAGAAGGATTTTGGTTAATATAAGAGCGGTTAATTCGTATATGGACAATCTTTTATAACGTTTAATGTATGCCTCTCGGGATGTACTTTCCAATATCTCACATGGGTTTCCACCGGATATGAAAATCGCACATAGCAAAATGTCAGCCAATGGGAAGCCTGAATGGGTTATAAGTCAGGCTTCCTATTGGCTGCAATTTTTACAACGTTGGATTTTTTGCATTCGGTGGAAATCCACCTTTATTTTGGGCCGTATGACCATGGTTAATTTCGACTATGGAAAATATTTTATAACGATTGGTGATTATCGGTGTACTTATACCAATTATAGGGACATAAATTATGATCACCGTTTCAATTTTAAAATAGTTAACAAGCACTGCTCGAATTAAGTATGATGAAACTTAATTAATGTTTAGTGGATAAAAAAATATATAAATCTGAGTGTAATGTTTATTTTTTCTTTTTTATTCATTATTTCATTGTATGTATTTTAAGAACACTGGAAAAACATGTCAACAATTTTTACTTCTTTTTTATGTAATGACTT